>JASIRB010000277.1:11208-24997 GCA_030323885.1 Branchipolynoe longqiensis | reverse complement strand
GTGAAGTTTTGTGCTTGCGCAAAACTTTCGACGTGCGACAATGTGCGACAACGTGTGGTTGTCAATGTTATGGCAATGTTAGGGGCACGTCAAGATACATTAAATGCGCTGGAATAACATTATGCGAATGCTAGGCACACGCCACGTGTGCGTGAGGCTCGTTCCCACACATTGCGCCAAACTTTTTAAGTTTTTTTCTCATGTGTTGATATATGTTACCACAACGTCAGCCGCACGCTACTGAATGCGTTGCACTGACACCGAAAAGTTTGACGTGTCTCAACGGTAAAAAGTAATTTTGCGCGTTGGCGTGAAAGCACCATTACTGCTGCTGCTGCTGCTGGTGCTGTTACCGCTGCTGCTAACAGCCACTCAGCTGATTCCACAGTGTGTGTAACAGTACTAACACCTTGCCGCGCAAGCACTTAACTGCTGCTCGGCCACTGAGGGATCTCCTCCGCCCCAACCCCGCCCCGCCCCGCCCCGCCCCGCCCCGCCCCGCCCCGCCCCGCCCCGCCCCGCCTCGCCCCGCCCCGCCCCGCCCGCCCCGCCCCCGCCCCAAACCCCCGCCCCCCCAACCCCGCCCGCCCCGCCCCGCCCCAACCCCGCCCCGCCCCGCCCCGCCCCGCCCCGCCCCGCCCCGCTCCTTTGTGTAGGCCCGTTCTGATATGACCTTAGATGTTGCCAGGACGTAAAGCTCCAACAACCAACCAACTTTGAGTAGGTATGTGTAAATAGATATCAGGGAGGCGGCCTTCATCATGTTATTGTCATTTAAATAGAGCCCCTCCTCTCCCCCGACAAAAGCATATCGTAGATTGCTCCGCACGTTGATTAAAGCCTGCGTGTCGAGGGTGGCACTGCTTATGAGTTGTTGGAACTTAAAGTTGCATAGTCCGATGGTTTTGAATTTCTGTATTTTTTTTTAGATAAATATATTAGATCGATCACTAGTATCTACTTTACATTAGTTCAAAGTTACTTTTATTTTAAATGGTAAACCTTTGAGATATTTTGAGTGCAAACATGGAAAATTAGTTTTGGCAAGCTTGCCAAAACTCTGACACCATAGACTTCTGCAGTAACAGGTTCTGTTAAATTGACTCAGTATTGCCTTCTACGCAGAAACAAATGCTTAATAAGTGCATCAGTATCTAAGTTAGATATGTAAAATCAAATCTAGATAATTGGTTTGGTTTTGAAAATTTGATATGTCATCTGACTATGCAGCTTTAATATGCAGCATTCAGACAGGTGCGCTTCTCTGATAGAAACAGTAGTTGAGCGATGGAGAAATTTCTTTTACCATAAAAAAAAACATCTACCTTAGTTGCATAGTCCGATGGTTTTTTGAGAATCTGAATTTTTCTGAGATAAATATATTAATTTGATGTTATAATCTACCTTACTTTTGTTTGAAGTAACTTTTAATTTAAATGGCTAACTTTGGAGATATTTGAACTGCAAACATGCTAAATTAATGTTGGCAAACATTCGACAAGACGACAATGTTTTGCGCCGACGACAGTGCCAGGCAACCATCGGCTGTCGTCGAAAGTTTCTTCAACAGTCCAAAACAACACTTCGAGCCGAAAACACCGGACGCACAGTCTCAGAGGAGTAAAGTAGTGGGAGAATACTGAAGAATCTGGTCGTCCGCGAAGGATGTCGTGGCGGCACCTGCGCGACAGCCCGACGACAGACCGGGAAGTCGCCTGTCGCAGGGCTGTCTTGCGCCGCTTGTTCGTCCGTAGTGTGACAGCCACCATAATGATTTGGGACAGGCATATACATGTTAGTAAGCAGTGAATATTATAACATCACCCCCTTTGGACACTCACTTCTGAAACACACCATTACTGCAGGGAGGCCAATTAACCCAAGTAGGCCATTCTTGTGACCTCAGTTGAGCCTGGGCCTGACCAAGTAGGCCTCTACTGTGCATAGGCCGATGGGAGATGGGAATCGAGTAGATATAAATTGAGGATTCGCTTATTGTTGGCTATTTGCCCTTGCGTGCTCCCTGCGGCAAACATTCCACAACTCTGACACCATAGGTTTATGCAGTAACAGGTTCTATTAAAGTAACTTATTGTCGATTTTAATGAATAACTTCATATATTTATCTATTAGTATTACACACACAAAATGTCTGAAACTATAAAGCATCGGACGATACAAATGTAACTAACCTGGTATCAAAATAAAATAAAATAAAAACTTTTTAAAACCTAGTTCCATGGAAGCAGATCACGTTGGGCTCAGTGAGGCGTGTTGAGGAAGAGAATTTGGACTTGTTTTGAATGTGTGTGTAAATCTGCGGATCTGTAAATGGTGGGTATCCTGATAGCCCAGACCACCCTGTCCTATAAGAATACTGGGTGCAATTGAAGACTGATGCCGCTGCATGCCCGAGTCGCTTCCACTGTTTTGTTCTTTCGCAAACCACCAGGTGGCAGCAGCCCGAGTCACCTCCATTGTTTTGTTCTTCCGCAAACCACCAGGTGGCTGCAGGTCTGGCTGGACCAGCTCGGACACTGCCCCCTACCCGGCCATATTTAAATTCATCTCCAAGTCATGGGAATATATACTTACAGCTCCTTGAATTAAAATACACCTGTTTTATTTGTGATGTTAACTTTTACTTCAATTTCATGTTTTTAAGCCATCCAGATCAATAAGTGTACTGTGGCTATGGTATGTGTGTTTGTGTGTGTTTATGTGTGTCTGTGTGTGTATGTGTGGTTGCATGTGTATGTATGTGTGTCTGTGTGTGTTGTGTGTGTGCCTGTGTGTGTCTGAGTGTGTCTGTGTATGTGTGTGTATGTGCGTATGTGTGTAAATGTGTGTATGTGTGTGTGTCTGAGTGTGTATGTGTATCTGTGTATATGTGTGTCTGTGAGTGTGTGAGTGACTGTGTGAGTGTGTTAGTGTGTGTGTGTGCGAGTGGCTGAGTTTCTGAGAGAATGTGTGAGTATGTGAGTGAGTTTGTGAGTGTATGTGAGTGTATGAGTGTGTGACTGAGTGCGTGTGTGAGTGTGTGAGTGAGTGTGTGAGTGTGTGTGTGAGTGTGTGGGAATGTGAGCGTCTGAGTGGGTGTTTGAGTATGTGAGTGTGTGAGTGTGTGAGTCTGTGAGTGTGTGTGTGTGTGAGTGTGTGTCTGAGTGCGCGTGTGAGTGTGTGAGTGAGTGTGTGATTGCGAGTGTGCGAGTGTATGAGTGTGGGAGTGTGTGATTGCATGTGAGTGTTTGAGTTTGTGTGTGAGTGTGTGAGTGTTACGTGTGTGAGTGTGTATGTGTGTATGTATGTGTGTATGTGTGTATATGTGTGTATGTGTATGTGTGTGTCTGTGTGTATGTGTGTGTCTGTGTGTATGTGTGTATGTGTGTATATGTGTGTATGTGTGGATGTGTAGATGTGTGGATGTGTGTACGTGTGTATGTGTGTATATGTGTGTATGTGTGGATGTATGTTTTGTGCAAGTGTCTGTTTATGTGTTTTGGTGTGTGTAGCTGTGAGTGCTTGTCTGTATATGTTAGTGCCTTAGCTAATGCATTATGTAGCACATATATAGAATCCTTAATAATTGCTCCCCACCCAGGAGCGGAACATACCTCAGGCGGTAGAGTGTACACCTCTGAAGGTTTGGGTCATCCGATCGATCCTGCTCAGTGGACACATTTGCAGTTTGGGCTAGTTTCCGTTCCAACCAGTGGTCCATAACTGGTTCATCAAAGGTTGTGATATGGGCTATCCTGTCTGTGGGAAAGTGCCTATAAAAGACCCCCTGCTGCTTATCGGAAAGAGTAGCCTATTTGGTGGTAGTGTGTTTCCTCCAAAGAAATATGTCAGAATGACCATACGTTTGACATCCAATAGCCGATGATAAAAATCAATGTGCTCTAGAGGTGTCATTATATAGAACAAACATTTTTAGTTGGCACCCCACCCCATTCGACACGCACACATTGGGTATGCGGTTTCGTACTTGCGTATTTGCGTATTTGCGTATTTGCATTATGCGTCGTCCACTCATGATGATCATCATCATCATGCTGTCGGTCGTGATGCGACAAAGACTGCTTTCATTACTTGACTGCCGCTCTCCATCTAGCTCTCTTTGCGGTTGTACATTTCATGAAAGCTGCCTGCAAAAGTGTTGAAGTGCTGCTGGCTTTTGCAAGTTACCAGCGGCACTCTCTCGGGGAGCAAATAGAGGTTTCACACCGGCAAGAACATGTCAAGACAGGTGCAAAACTATTTGTCCCTGCAGTGGCTGGTCGGGAGATGTTGGGAGTTCCATACATCAACTGCCCTTAATGCTGCCACAGTGAGATGGTTTTCTGTTTAGGGTTTGCTCCCTTAGCCTTCGGTTCTGTCAAGAACCTGTACCACAAGGCAGTGGTTTACAACTCTGCAGGGCAGGGGCGTCAAACTCCCTGAGGTATTGCTATACCTGCAATACCTGCATACACACCGGGTAACCACCAACAACAAGTCACACCATGAAAGAACAGGTTTGGAGGGTACAGTGCAACTGGAGAAGGGCATGAGAATGTGCCAGTGTGCATCATCAATGTTGTCCACAAGGCTACAACAGTTGATCGCACCGACACATACCCCATCAGTCAGAGAACCCTGGAGGAATTGGTGATCCCCCCCTCCCCACCCACACCCACACACCCTAACCCCCTACACCTCCAGCAGTGCGTGTATGCAGTTATCCCTGGTGCTGGATTGGTTGTTTGGTTTTTGGAGTTTTACGTCCTGGCAACATCTAAGGTCATATCAGGATAGGTACCGATTTGTGACTAATGGCTTTATAATGCTGCCCCACTGGAAAGTCATGCTCCTGACACCATCCCCACGATATCCCACTCAGTGGCATTATCCTGAAATTGAGCTAACCAGTCCTTGCCCTATCCTATTAATGTCGAGTGCCAGGGTAGGAAGCGACAGGTATCAATTTTTAAGTCATTGATTTGACTCGACCAGGGTTCGAAAGTAGATAACAATTCTGATAGTACTGACTGTCGTAGTACCAGTACCAGATTATATTACATTCGCTAAATATCCGCTTTTATACATAGATAAATGTTTAATAAGTGCAACGATATGTGACTTGAGTATTTAGATTCAAATCTTGGTAAGTGTTTATGTTTTGAAAATTGAATGCTTTCATCATACCGAAACAGCTTTAAACAAAGCGGGTTTGCCTAGTTGGTAGGGTGGACGCCTGATTCCCATGCTGGAGTGATCGTGGGATCAATCTTCCGCTGAGTCAAAGCAAAGACTTACCAAATTTATACTTTTCACTAACTCGCTTCAGAAAATGTCAGAACCTCAAAACCATCGGACTGTGCAACTTTATTACAACCCTTTTAGGGGCCGTCCAAAATTATCAGTATTTCCAAGGTAGTACAAAGCAGTGCAAAGAGAACTACTTACTCATACCCCCCCCCCCCGCCTCCTTCTCTCCCAAAGTAGTATGCATCAATACTTTACCTCCAGGTCTCCCGGCGCCGGGCCTCCCGCTACCAGCCTTGCCTTGAATAATATGAATAGAAATAAAAAGTGATAACCAACAATAAAATAAATTAAATATAAATACAATAATATTTAAGGTAAGTTTTCCTTAATGTTGTTCTACCAGCAAGAAAACCATATTTGTAGTGATTATACATTAGATGCATAATCAGAGTGAATTATTTATTATGTATATATATATATTGGTATGGAAAAGATATATCTAAATGATGTACAACAGTCCCCACAGGACCTCCTCCCCAAGTGGCAAGTGAAAGTATATGAGTGGGCCAAAGACCAGCATATACCCCAATGGTTGACTGGAGCTTCCTCTATTGTTTGGAATTTACTGCTATACCAACACAGTACTATCATGGTCAATTCTGGCCTGTAGCCATTTGTTGTAACTAATGAATTATTTCTTAATATTCTTTGTTAATCTACTTAAGCTGGTCCCAACTAAATGTCCTGGAACAATTCAGGAAATTAGATATCATTTTTTGCTTTCTAGTGATGTATTCCAATATGAAAACATCCCAAAACTCAGTGTGCCACAACCATATTTGTGAACCTGCACATTAATCCTATATCAAATTCGACCTTGGTAATTGAACCGGGGGTCAAATGAGGTATTTTAAGCAGAGTAGCCCAAACGAGGTAAGCTCTCCAACCTGTTTACTACCGAATTAGATGGGGTGGCCAAATGAGTTGAGGACCCACCTCCCATTTTGGTAGGTCATGGGATTCGAATCCCCATGTTCGAACCCTGGTCGAGTCAAATCAAGAAATGTATATTTGTCGCTACCGAGCCTGGCGTTTGGCATTACTACTATGAGAATAGGGCCAGCAGCAGTGATATGAGGAAGACCAATTGTCCGTGATTGAAAATGCGTAATCAATTAATGTACGCCCAAACAAAAGGAATTGTCAAACAAAATTAACATCGTTCTTTAGGGTCAACCCCGCCGCCCCACTCCCCATCCCCTTGTCGTACACTCTGTACATCCGTGAACATGTTGACAACGTTGGACGGCCCCTTACTGATGGACAAAATTGTGTCGGAGCAAAATCATGTTCCGATATCGCACCCACATATATGGGGCTATATGGGAATGCCGTCACACCGCGTTCCGACCGTGCGCGGTGGCCGAATCGGTAGAGCGTAGGCCTCGCATGCGGGAGATCCGGAGTTTGGTTTCCAGTCGAATCAAACTAATGATTTATACAATTGATACTTGTCACTTCCTAGCCTGGTGCTCAGCATTAATAGGATATGGCAAGGACTGGTTTAGCTCAGTGTCAGGATAATGTGATTGAGTGGGATATCCGGTCATGGTGTCGGTAGCCTGATTTCCCAGTGGGTAAGCACTATAAAGTCGCCATGAGTATGCCCTTTAACAAGTCGGTACCTGTCCTGATATGCCCTTAGATGTTGCCAGGATGTAAAACTCCAACAACCGACCAACCGTCACACTGCGGGCTGGGGGGTGGGGCGCGGTTTGACGAGGCTGACTGGTCAGCCCCAATGTCATTCCTCCTGTGCAAGGGGAGGAGGGGAGCACGCCAACTCCAGGGTGGGTTATCACTCCAGTTAGTGTAGTCTCTACCCTCTGCGGCAGTCGTGCCTGAAGGTCACGACCTCGGAGCGAGCATACTCCCATCTCAGCCCGATGCGGCGCACGTGGGGAACGCGCATTGAATCGGGCACTTCCGGTTAACTTGCAATACTGTAAACATTTCAAATCTTGCCGTGAACATCTTCATTTCAGGTGTAGCTAGGTAGTGACAAGTGTCAATTAGTTCAGTCATTGGTTTAAAGCTGAATAGTCGGATTGGTTGGTTGGTTGTTGGGGCTTTACGTCCTGGCAACATCTAAGGTCATATCAGGATGGATGCCAAATTGTGGCAGTGCGCACTTCTGGTGACTTTATAGTGCTGCCCCATACCATGACCCAATATCCCATTCAGTCACATTATCCTGACACAGACCTAACCAGTCCTTGCCCTATCTTATTAATGCTGAGCGCCAGGCTAGGAAGCGACAAGGATCAATTTTATAAGTGATTGGTTTGACTCGACCGGGTTTCGAAATCGATGAAAGTGTCACATATTCAAAACCAAAACACTTATCTAGATCTTATTATACATAGATACTGGTGAACTTATAAAGCATGTGGCACTGCATATGCTCTAGATAAATATTAGGTTGATAATTACTTACTCTATTACTTGTAATTCTTTTACGTTCACATAACTTTTGTTTTAAAGGGTTGACTTGGGAGATATTTTATGTGAAAACATGCGATATTAAAGTTGCATAGACCGATGGTTTTGAATTTCCGTATTTTTTCTAAGATAAATATATTAGATCGATGAGTAGTATCTACTTTACATTAGTTCAAAGTTACTTTTATTTTAAATGGTAAACTTTTGAGATATTTTGAGTGCAAACATGGAATATTAGTTTTGGCAAGCTTGCCAAAACTCTGACACCATAGACTTCTGCAGTAACAGGTTCTGTTATATTGACTCAGTATAGACTACATCACAGTTCCAGTGGTGCGGTGCATTGTGGGATGGGTCAGAGCAAAACAAACCCCCCCAAAAGCACATGGCACATGCTAATACACTGGGTGCAGCTATGAAATTTGCCAGTTTCAGCTCATCTCAGCTCTTGTTTGAAACATAGAATACTAACTAAAAAAATATATATAATAAATTAAGATATTAATCTGTTATCCAGCATTGCATTTACATCAATATAATCAGCACATCTTATGCCATGTGCATTTAGATTTAGAAAGATCTAGGCAGTCAGACTAGTGTTAGAGCCATAGTCAGTGTACTCAATGCATTGTCAATGGCAGTGAGTAATCTCCATACAGAAAAAGTAAAATATTGATAAAAGCACACCACCTAGGCAGAAACCGCTTGGAACACATATAGAAAACATGTTTAACAAAAAGATTATATTAAATTGATAGGGTTAGGGTTTTGGATTTCTATTAATTTTGAATAAAACTGACGTTTTTCAATGCGCTTATCGGCAAACTCAATGGCCGTATGGCTTTGCTTTGCTCCCAAGGCCGTTTTCAGCGCATGCGCAGTCGGAACCGTGATGTAGTCTATAGGGGGGTAACCGGTAAGTGCTTTCGCTTTCTAGATATTTGATGCTTTAATCCGACCATGTAAGCTCTAATTGAACACCTAAATGGTCTGAAATCACTGGTTTGGCTTTGGTGGTTGGTAATTGTGGTTGATTTAGGACGCGGGGAGGTGAGTGCGTATGGGTGGGTGGGTGGGTGTTTGTTTGTTGCTGTGGTCGTGTCTGCAGTGGTTTGAAGTGCTGCTGATTAGCACGGAGTATGTGGGGGTGAGTAGGGGTGGGTGTGGAGAGTGCTTTGTCGGGTGGTGTTACCTGTAATTCACCAGGGACAAATAGACCTCCAGTGCCCAGCCACTATGAACATGTGATGTATGGTTCTAACTGCCAGCACCGTAGTACTACCTCCCCCTCACCCGCACCCGCACCCCCACCCCCACCCCCACCCCCACCCCCACCCGCCACACACAAACACGCGCTACCTGCAGATTAAGATTAAGAGTAAGACCGTCTGTACAGCGGAATGCTGTTGCTGTTGGTTGTGGTTTTACGTCCGAACACCATCTGAGGTCATATCAGAATGGGTACCGACTTGTGACAGTGTACACTCATGGTGATTTTATAGTGCAGCCCCACTGTGAAACCAGGCCAGCGGCACCATGAGCCCATATCCCACACAGTCACATTATCCTGATACTGTGGTAACCAGTCCTTGTCCTGTCCTATTAATGCCGAATGCCAGGTTAGATAGTGACATGTATCAATTTGATAAGTCCTTGGTTTGACTCAACTGTGAGTTTAACTCCCAACCTTCCGCATGGGATGCCTGTGCTCTGCTGACTCGGCCACCGCGTCCGGTGTACAGTCGAATGCAACAGAATAAATACTTGTAGGCAGCATTTTACCAGATTATTAAAGATCTGTTCGAGAACCCCCAACATGGGCAGAAGGTAAACTTTCAAGTCGCAAGTAGATCAGATAGGATGGTGATCGTTACTGGGACAGTGAGAGTGACAGTGACAGTGACAGTGACTAATAGATGTCAAACATATAGTCATTCTGACATATTTCTTTGGAGAAAACCTGCTGCCGCTACATAGGCTACTCTTTCCGATAAGCAGCAAGGGGTCTTTTAGTGCATATAAAAGACCCCTTGCTGCTGATCAGAAAGAGTAGACTATGTGGCGGCAGCGGATTTTCTCCAAAGAAATATGTCAGAATGACCATATGTTTGACATCTAATAGTCGATGATACAAAAATCAACATGCTTTACTGGCGTCATTAAATTAAACAAGCTTTTTGGAAACCAAAAGTGAAAACCTTAACAATAATAGCAGAATACATTCCAAATAATAGCAAATTCCATCTTCCCATGAAGGTTTACATGTGCATATATTAGAGGTGAAAAAAAGTTATTTCACTTTTGGATTTTGGTCTAACACAAATTGAGCAATATCTTAATATCACTCATTTAACATGGAAAACCACAGACGCATCCAGAACATCACTTTAACATACAGAACAAAGTCAACCAAGATTGTATTGTTTGCAGTTAAGCAAACCGGATTATGTGATACAAGACAAGAAAGAAAACAAAAAAGTTTGGATAAATGTATGGTGTCAATGTGTAAATTTTCACATTTTCACATTAGCACAAAATCATACGAGTATACTTTTGATATATTTTGTGGGATAGATTCAATATATGTAGCATTAGGCATGTTGACGAGTCAACATGTGTAATTCACGCACGAGGTAAAGGTTGACCTCGGCACTGACCTTGTTTCCTCCTCGTGACTCTGCCACTTCTCGGTTGACTCTCCTACTAGCAACTTGAATTTTCCCCACCCACCCACCCTCTTTATAGGGGGGTTAAGTGCTGAGGTTTTGATTTTCTCCTAATTGTTGATTGCCTATGTTGTTATCTATCTCGCTCCAGGCACTGACTCGACAACCAGTCTGAACATGATACCGGGAAATGCCTTCCCTTATGATGAAACATTGAGTTCAAGGTGCCAGCCGCCTTCAGGTGTCCGCCAGCGACACCTTGTTTCGGAGCCAGCCTCCTGTTCGCCCCAGTAGTATGATTACTGATTGTTTCGGAGCCAGCCTCCTGTTCGCCCCAGTGGCATGATTACTGATATGATTCCTTGAATCAATAAATGATTTGTTCTTTATATTTGACTTATCGTCCTTTGTCCGAGTATCGTGAATTACTAATGTGAGTTATAAAGCAATTATGCAAATATTATTCATGTATGTAATATTCCTGCTTATTATTATTTGTTATTTTCTTCTACTACTGCTTCCCGTCCTGATATGACCTTAGATGTTTCCAGGACGTAAGACTCCAACAACCAACCAACTACTGCTCCTGTAGGTGTAACCTCCCTTGATATGTTCCTTTGTAGTTTGGGTTACTAGAGACTGGGGCGCGACCTGGACAGCGGGAGGCTTGCTTCCAAGCAATAATTATTATTTCACTTCCTATCAATAAATAAAAGAAACAATGAATTACCACCATCGTAACGTGGAAACCAAAATACATGTAGCCCAGTTTTACCAGAAGAATGACCCACCCATAAACCGGAGTGGCGCGTCTTACTCGCTGGCGCGCCGCCCCGCCGTCTTCGTCTTTGACCGGCCCGGCGCTGACCGCCCCGGTGGCTCCACCTGGTGGGAAGTGTGCACATTAGTTTTGAAGTTGATGAGGGTGTGGCTGGCCGGGGGAGTTCGGCGGCCCCAATCACGGCGTGATGGACGGGGTCGGCGTGTGGCTCGGACACCGGCCGGCCTGCAGCCCCCTCCCTCTCCTCCCCGCACCCCCCCCCCGTCTCCCTGGCCACCCACGCCCCTTGACCGGTAGTCTACGAGCTGACCGGGATGCTAAGTTCTGACCTGCCTGACCTCCTAGGTCATCTCAACCCCCTGGGTGTTAGTTATCTTTTCTCACTTTCTTTTTTGTTCACTCTTTTTTATTTTGTTATCAATCTTTATTTTCAATCTTTTTTTCTTTTATTGTTTTTAAACCTCCTTTCCAGTCTTTTTGATAGTTAATCTTTTTACTTGTTTTAAATCTTTAAAAAATAATCCCCTTTTCAAATAAAAAAAATATTGTTAGTTAATCTTTTTACTATTTCTTTGTAAATCTTAACCAAACAAAAATCTTCTTTTTGTAAATTGCATTGTCCGATGGTTTGGGGCTTCTGACTATGTTTTTTTTTATAGGTTTTTAGGTGTTTTTTTTTACTTCACTTTAGCTTAAAGTTGAAGGGACTTTTATTTTAAATGGCTTAACTTTGGAGATATTTGAGATGAAGATATGTTGAAGTAATTTCGCCGTGCACATCAAAACGCTGAAACCATAAAGGCTACATTCCTTACACGTGGTATGCGGCATGCGAATGCGAATGCGAATGAGAATGCAGCAAAAAATCAAAAAGCATCTAAGTCAATGGGGGTGATTCCATGTGTCCGAATGCGAATGCGAATGCGAATGCGAATGCGAATGTGAATACGAATCCGAATCCGAATCTGGCAACTGAATCGGTCCATGTAGCCATCGGTGCGGCATGCGAATGCGAATCCTGCTGCGTTTGCCATAGAAAACAGTCTTAGAGAAACCTGACACTATGTGTGGGTGTGGGTGTGGGTGTGGGTGAAAGGACCCAACCCATTCGCATGCCACATGCCGCATGCCGCATGCCACATGCCACATGCCACATGCTGCATGCCACATGCTGCATTCGTATTCACATTCGCATGCCGCATACCGCGTGTAAGGAATCCTAGCTTTAGCTTCACCAGTAACACTAACAGTAACAGTTTAAGTTTAACAGGTTCTATTGAATTAACTTGTCAGTAACTTAGTATCCACTTATGTGCAACAACCAAAACCCCATATTTTATCTTATTATGAATCATTATATATTAATATACTTAATTGTGTGACCTTATTTTTAATTATCGTTGTATAATTAATTACCGAGGAGGTGTGATTGACAATAAGGAATTTCAAACGGGGTAGGGGTGACACAACTGGTGGAGAAGGAAGGTGGGGGAGAACACAACAGCCTGACAGGGTCAATCGGACTTTTCAAGGTCAGGCCTGCTGAGGTCAGGGAGAAAGCGCGTCCGTAGGGTCAAGGCCAGAGTGCTGTGGTCAAGAGGTCAAAGTCAGGTCAAAAGTCCGAGTAAAGAGCACGTGGCGGGAGACGCTCAGTAGGGTGCGTGCGCATCACTCTGCTTGCACCAGCAGCGAGAGGCGCCACCTAGTGGCGAGGGGAGGAAGTAGACCTACCCTGTCGTCACGCTTCATTGGAACGCCTAAGTGTTAAAGCTGCACAGTCCGATGAAGGCGTCATATTTATGAAAATTAAAGCACTCGCCTAGATTTTTGTTTATCCTGTTTTGATCCTATTTAAATATCTGTGCACTCGTTAAACATTCACCGAGCGCGGTGGCCGAATCATTAGAGCGAGGGCCTCACATGTGGGAGATTGGGAGTGTGGTTGCCAGTTGAGTCAAACCATTGACTTATCAACAGGTGCTGTTAGATCGTGGGTTCGAGTCCCGGTCGAGTCAAACCAATGACTTTAAAATTGATACTTGTCGCTTCCTAGCCAGGCACTTGGCATTATTAGGATAGGGCGAGGACTGGTGTGCTCAGTGTCAGGATAATGTGACTGAGTGGGATACCAGGTCATGGTGCCGGCGGCCTGGTTTCCAGTGGGAAAGCACTATAAAGTCGCCATGAGTGCGCACTGTCACAAGTCGGTACCCGTCCTGATATGACCTTAGATGTTGCTAGGATGTAAAACAACAACAAACAAACAACAACAACAACAACAACAAACAACATATACATACACATACTGATAGTGATAACCCCTTTATCGTGTGTAATAATGCCTGTAGTGTCCGGCATCCCCCCCCCCCTCCCCGTGTACTCGGTGGGGGGGTGACCCCCCATCATGCACAGCACCTCCTCCTGTAACCCAGTATCAAGTGACTGAGTGGGATATGTGTGTTTGTGTGCATGCACATATGCCAGTATGTGCATGTATGTATGCATGTATGCATTTATGGATGTGGATGTATGGATGTGTATTGATGTATGTATGGATGTTTATGCATACGCACATGTATGCAAATATATC
>JASIRB010000277.1:0-11109 GCA_030323885.1 Branchipolynoe longqiensis | reverse complement strand
ACTTATTAGATGAAAGTTGTAATGTTCAATTCTCATAACAAGAGCTTTAAAATGCTTATATATGTATATACAAAAGTAAATATTAAGAAAGTTATGCAAATTAGAACATAAGAAAAGATGTGATCCAAAATCCATGTTTTGAACTTCAAACTCTCATATCTTTTATAATAAAAGACCTATTAGTATTAAGATACAACTTGTGCTGCTCAATTTACATAACAAGAGATTTGGTTATATATATATACATATATATATATATTTTACCTCGGTATACAGCCTCAGGCTAGCCTCAGGCTAGGGAGAAGGAAGCATGTGAGGTACCAGCAATTAGCATATACAACTCACGACTGGATAACGTGTCGTTGGGTTGCTCCGGCAAATTTAGTCTACATACAAGCTAATACGCAGTAAGTATCATAAAAACTGTGGTTAGCTTAATCATGATGCATTAGAGCATCATTATGGAAAGTTTAGACTTTCGTTGGTCCATTTTGGACGAGTTATTTGGTTATAAAAAACCAAGGATAGAACATTCCGTTTCTCGAAGGATCCAAACCGGTCATTAGCGGTTCTGTCAACACCCGAGTCACCGTGTGATTATGGGTAGAGATGTGGGTCTCTGCCCTAGTCTCCTGTGGAAATTCTCTCGTACTCTAATAGAGAGTAATGTTGGAGATGCTCCTCGGTTTCTTTTATAGACTCCCGACAAACTTTTTCAGGCGTTTCTCCGAGTTTCGTAGCATTTTCTCCAACTTGTTGACGTAGTAGTCACAGGTGGGAGAAGTGTGCGGAACAGAGGGATGGGCGGGCCGATACACTGGTCCCGACCCCGCGTAAGGTTTGGGCTTGACCCACAACCCACGCACAAATTTAGCTTATTACGCCTGTGTTATAACAGTATAAACACGTTCTCTAACACCAATAGATGTCCAAATGAGTTTGAAACAACCATATTGTGACATATATATATACCGGGACTGATCAAAAATGTTTTGTTTCAGCTCCCGATGGCCACGAAGCGGTGTAAGCGCGGTGCAGCAGCAGCCGAGGGGCGCGTTCCGAGTGGAGGGGACGAGGAGTACGACTCCTCACCCGTTTTGTCGGCAGGGCCGTGCGACACAGCCCGGGGCGCATATTCTCTCCGAGGACGAGGACATAGTGCCTGATGGCGCCGCGCCTCAAAATTGGGAGGCTCGCGTTTGCGGCGATTGGAGAGTCACATCTTGGCTGCTCAAACCACCGGTGTCTCGTAAAGCGGCGTAGGCCGAGTGTCCAAGAGGACTTCTTTGGAGGATTTCTCGGACACAGACTCGGCGGTGGAGCTTAGGGCTCCTCCTCTCCTTCTCCTAAACGGAGGAAGAAGAAGAAACAGTTGATTTCTTCGGGTGATGAATTCACCAAGGAGAGGGGCAAGAGTCTGGGCTTTCGCAAAAAGCGCAAGACCAAGTCCAAAAAGAAGAAGAGAGAAGAGGAAAGTTTCTTCTTCTTCTGAGTCGTCCACTGATTCCACTTCTACGGAATCGGACTCAGACACGCATATATGAAGGTGTCTATGCGGACATTGGCACTAAAGTGGCTAAGAAGGTGGAGAAGCCAAAGGGCTAAGCGGGTTAAAACCACTACGCTTATGCGCGAGAACATGAATGGTCATTTCCGCACGTTTAAACCGGCGGAGGATTATCTCCAAGTTAGGAGATGAGTTAACAGGCATAAAGGGTGTTCCCAACTCCATCATTAAAGAGATGGATCGAGATGTCAATATGACGGATGACCGTAAGAGAGTTTGAGGATGTGTTGCACACAGTGCATAAGGCAGTGCTTGGCTACCCTAACAGCTATTGTTCCTGTAGCAAATAGGATGCAGAGTGAAAATAAGTTCTCGTCTTTGGCTAAGACGATGGACAAAGGCATTGCATTGTTAGGCGGCGGCAGGTAATTACCTGTCGTTTCGAAGATATGAAAATGTCTTCAAGTCAGTTTGCACAGATGCTGGCAAAGAAGTGGCTCGCTCTAAGAAGGTTACCGATAATGAGGGGAAGGAGTTTACGCTCTTTCTTGCTCCAGAGCCGATTAAAGGGAAACCTTTAGATAACACCAAGATGTTTGGCGGTCAACTACAATACCTCTATAAAGAGGTAGAAGACTGCAGCCAAGAGTGGCAAAAACATGGATGGCAAGAAGAAACAGGAAGACTCCTCGTTTCAAAAAGTCACGAGGGGATTTTCGTCCACGACGGTTCACCAGAGGAACCAGACCGAGTTCAAACTTCGGTCAAGGGTTTCGGGGCCGGGGGCGCTCGCCCAGGCTGGACCGACAACACCGCACGGCCAATAGGCCGAGGGTTCAACTCGTCGAGACCTTTCCCCAGGGGCGGGTCCAAGTAGAGGTCCGAAACACAAACTTTACAAGTCCCTCCAGCCTCTAAAAACACACAAACTGTAAGCAACTTTGTGGCTGGTAATATTAGTAATCATATTTCTGAGTGGCACAAAATTACTAGTGACCAAGAAATTATACAAATAGTTAGGGGTGTTCACATTCCCTTCACACAAATTCCGGTACAAGGCATAATACCTTTTCCATATAACATTCAACCGGTTGAACGAGACGCACTAACTAAACAGGTACAAAAATTCTTTGAGAAAGGAATTATACAAAAAGTGACACACTGTTCAGGAGAGTTTATTTCAAACATTTTCTCGAGACCGAAGCCTAATGGTGAGGTTCGAATGATCCTGGATTTAACAATCCTTAATAAAAGGGTGGAATATCGACATTTTAAAATGTTCTCTCTAGATACGGCACGAGATCTGATTACACCAGATGCGTGGATGGCTAGTGTTGATTTACAAGATGCATATTATACGCTTCCCATAATGGAACAATACCGAAATTTCTTCGATTTATTTGGGATAACCAACTCTATGAGTTTACCTGCATGCCGAATGGTTTAGCTTGTGCCCCACGTTTATTTACTAAACTGCTTAAACCTGTTTTTCTCGGTAATGGCGAGGAAGGGTCATATAATGTTTCCATACATAGATGATTCTTTTATTATAGCATCAACACAAATTGATTGTGTGAATGCAGTTTTGGATTTATGTGCATTACTCACTAAATTGGGGGTTTTATGTACATCCACAAAAGTCAGTGTTTAAACCAACAAAACAACTCAAATGTTTAGGGTTTATTCTGGATACACAGTCCCTTACAGTGTCGATAACAGAACAAAAACTAATTAAGTTTATGAATACAGCGACTCAGCTTATTAAGTTATCAAAGCCTAAAATTAGACAGGTTGCAGTCCTTATTGGCATAATGACATCGTATGCACCTGCTATGTCTATATGGGAAGGCCCATATTAAGTCTCTAGAAATAGATAAAAATTTAGCGTTAACACGAACTAAAGGCAATTTTGAGCGAAAGATGTTTATTTCGCAAGAAGGGTTACAGGATATTGGATGGTGGATGCAACACATAGCAAGTTCACCAAATCCAATCCGCATGGCGGAACCTAATACGGTAATTACTACTGATGCTTCGTTAGAAGGTTGGGGAGCTCATCGAGATGGGGTCACAACAGGAGGTAGATGGCTTGATGATGAAAAATCAGACTATATTAATGCACTAGAATTGCGTGCTATTTATCTGGGCTTACGTAGTTTAGTAAAGATACATAAATCACAGGTTAGAATACTAACTGATAATACTACTGCCATGGCATATATTCGTAACATGGGTGGAACCAAATCAAAGCCTTGCAATCAGTTATCTAAACTGATTTGGAACTGGGCACAGGCTCAACAAGTCTGGCTGACTGTAGCGCATATTCCAGGGTCACAAAATACACTTGCAGACTATAAAAGTAGAAATTTCCATGACCATTTAGAGTGGTCTCTCTCTACACCTTTGTTTAACTTCGTTTGTGAAAAATGGGGTACACCTGAAGTTGACTTATTTGCATCACGAAATAATAACAAGTTACCCTGTTATGTTTCTTGGCATCCTGAACCGGAGGCTTGGAAAGTAGATGCGTTTGCTATTACCTGGGAAAATAATTATTTTTATATTTTCCCACCATTTAGCATTATCAGCCGAGTAGTCGGCTGATAATCGGCTTGGAAGGGACACATGCGATACTGGTGGTGCCCGATTGGGACACGCAACCTTGGCTGCCAGCAGTTTCACAACTGGCAAAAGAACGTATACGATTCCCAAGAAAACTCGGGAATCTGACGCACCACGGACCGCTAGTGGTTCACGGCGACGTGTCAACGACGCCCCTATTGGCATTCCTTTTCTAAGGAAGCAGCTACAGCAATTTGGATTGGACAGAATTACTGAGGATAGGATAGTATCTGATGCCTGGAGGCCAGGAACTGTCAAAATGTACACAACCTATTTAAAGAAATGGGGTGTACATTGTTTGTTAATGAAAGTTAAGCCAACAAATCCAAACAATTTCACAAGTAGCTCGGTTTCTTCGTTCTCTAGAGGATGAAGGACTTTCCTTTGGATCGATTAATGCGGCGAGATGTGCGTTATCAATTATATTACCTAGAATTGATGGCGAAACAGTTGGAAAACATTATGTTATTTGTTATTTACTTCGTTCAATTTATCAAAGGAATCCTCCAAAACCAAAGTATAGTCGGTTTTGGGATGTTTCTATAGTATTTAAGTTGTTTCAGGCTTGGCCTCACAACTCGTGGTTAGATATAAAACAGTTAGGTTTTAAGGTCGCGGTCCTGTTATTGTTAGTAACCGGACACAGAGGACAGACGATTGTTGCTTTATCCTTAACTGGATTAGAAATAGACAAGCAACAAGCTACGTTTGATTTAGCAAATTGCTTAAATCGAACACGTTAGGTGACCCTTTATCAACGGTTCACTTAGACTGTTTTCCGAATGATCGGAAATTATGTGTTGTGTCAGCCATACGGGCTTATATATACAAGACAAAGGATTTACGTGCATCACAACAACTATTAGTGAGCTTTATAAAGGCCACATAAGGCAATTTCACGAGACACACCTTGCCAGATGGACAATTACGGTGTTGAAATTGGCTGGAGTGGATACGAGCAAATACTCTTCCCACTCAACTAGAGGAGCCATGGTCTCCAAGGCACGGTTGCTAGGTGTTTCTGTGAAAAGAATACTAGCGCATGCAGGCTGGAAGACGGCTAAGTCGTTTGCAAAACATTACAACAAGCGACTAGAAAAGCCTACCGGCATTGCAAAGCGTCTGCTCGCCAACTAACAAGAATAGGTGAGAACAAAAAACGTTGAATATTATATAAGAATGGATGATATTAAGGATAAAAATGAATTATGTAAAGGTCTCCCTAGCCTGAGGCTAGCCTGAGGCTGTATACCGAGGTAAAATAGTATAGTTATACGAATCTTACCTGGGTATAGATGATGGATAACTGTTGTTTTCCCGAGGTAGAAGCCTCGGGTAGACGTGGGCTAGGGCCCACCCACCACGCCCTGCCACGTCTATCCCGTTGGTGTACCGTTACGGGAAAGTCATAGTATCCATTGTATTGAAAGTTCATTTTTATCCTGAATAAGTAGTTTAAATTGCTGGTACCTCACGTGCTTCCTTCTCCCTAGCCCACGTCTACCCGAGGCTTCTACCTCGGTAAAACAACAGTTATCCATCATCTATACCCAGGTAAGATTCGTATAACTATACTATATATATATATATATTTTACCTCGGTATACCGCCTCTGGCTAGCCGCAGGCTAGGGAGAAGGAAGCACATCCGGGTCCAGCAATTAGCATAAGTGACTCACAACGGGAGGACGTTTGTGAGTTGCTCCAACAGGATTTATCTACTAACACTACTTAATCACAAAGTAAGTAATGGAATTTTAGTATAAACTGTGTTTGATGCTTTATAGCATCACATTATGAAAGTTCAGAACTTTCTCAGGTCCAATTGGGACTTTGTACGTGTTTTTTACTTGAGGATAGAACACTGGCTGCCGCTGGCACATACGAATCCGATAGTCCTTTGTTCTATCGACACCTGTTTTTGAGACAGGGAGAAATGGTAACCCGAGTTGCTCATTTCCTAAGAAAATTCTCCCGGATCCTGAATAGAGGATGTTGTTGGGGATGCTTCTGGGTGTTTTTTATAGACACCCCAGACCGGTTTTAAGGCGAACCTCCGAGTTTCGTAATATTTTCTCCAACTTGCTGGCGTCGTAGCCGCGGGTGGGAGAAGTGTACGGAACAGAGAGAGTGGGCGATCTTTGGATCGATACCCCCGTTTGGTTGGTTTCGTTACCATAACCCTACGGCAAAATTTAGCTTCACGCCTGTACTGAAACGTTGTAATACACGCTATTCTGTACCATATACCTCAACCCAGTTTACTGGTTACACTTTGTGTGGTTGAGATGATTCCGGTTAAGTAACACTTTTGTCGTTACAGGAACCGATGCCCACTCGGCGGAATAAGCAGCCTCCGGCAGCAGAGGGCATTGCCCCTACGGATTACGATTCGTCTCCAGCGCCTACGGCTCCGCCGTCTCCACAGCCCGGGGCACAGGTTTCCGACGGGACAGTGACCAGCCACCTCAACCAAGTGATTGGGAGGCTAAGATGGCAGCCATGATGGAGGACAAGATGCGCCAATTCCAGGCTCTTTCCTTTGCGGGCCCTCCCCAAATCCCTGATGAGGATTGGGAGGACTTTTCTGATGACGAGGAGGACACGGTTTCGGCCCCCGAGGTTCCGAAACCGAAAGCGCGCGGCAAGAAACGCCGCACTGTTAGCAGCTCAGGTGATGAGTTCACCAAGGCCGCAAACGATAAACGCCCTAAGAAGTCCAAGAAAAAGAAAAAGAAAGACTCGTCCTCGGACTCGTCAAACGACTCCTCTTCCACGGAATCAGATTCCGATACGGAACGCGCGGGAGTGTACGCCAAAATAGGCGCTACGGTTGGCAAGAAGATTGTCAAGAAAAAGGCAAAAAAGGTGCGTACCACAACCATGATGAGGAATACCGTCAATGGCCACTTTACAACGTTCAAACCAGTTGAGGTCATTAATAAATTGACTGAACAGATTTCCGGCGTCAAAGGTATTCCCGCTACGGTGTGTAAGGAGATGGATGCTGGCATCCATCTGTCCGACGAACGTCGCCGCTATGAAACTGCCCTTTCTGTGATACATAAGGCAGTTTTGGGCTCCTTGACTTCTATTATCCCCATTGCTAACCGCATGCAGACCGAGAATAAGTTCTCGTCCTTAGCTCGGGTAATGGATAGTGGCAGCGAGCAACTACATGACACATCGCCGCTTCGAAAATGTGTTTAAATCCGTCACTACCGACGCGGGCAAAGAGGTCGTCCGGTCAAAGAAGATGACGGACCATGACGGCAAGGAATACACCGTCTATTCCGGACCTACCCCCATCAAAGGCAAACCTCTGGACAAGTCCAAGATGTTTGGGGGTCAGCTTGCTTATTTGTACAAGCAGGTAGAGGTGGACACTAAGAGTGCTAAGAACACGGAACTCAAGGGCCGTAAATCCCAAAACCCACTCGGGTTCCGCCGCAGCCGGACGGATTTTCGCTTCCGCCGGGGAGGAAGGCCGTTCAGGGGCGGCCCATTTCCTTCGCATTCAGCCAGAGGGGAAGAGGTCGAGGCGACAGACAATCCTCAAACTGGAACGACAACCGCGGGTACAAACGGGACTTTGTCCCCAAGCCGCAGTTCCCCAAACCAGGGAACAAGTAGAGAACGCCACACAAACTTTTCAGCAGCCTGGCCCTGACATGGTCACAGAGGAAACTCAAACTGACGTAAGCCTTTTTCAAGCGGGCAACATTGTTAATTGTTTAGAACAATGGCAACAATTAACCACTAACCCAGAGGTTCTTAGTATTGTAAAGGCATTGCAATTCCTTTCACAGAATTCCCTGTACAGAAAAGAGCACCTTTTCCATATAAGTTCAATTTGCACGAAAAATTTCAACTAAATGAACAGGTTAGGGTTTTTGAAGCCAAAGGCATTGTCAAAAGAGTACAACATGCTAAAGTTGAATTCATTTCAAATATTTTCTCCACTCCTAAACCAGATGGGTCTATTCGCATGATTTTAGACTTAACTAAATTGAATGAAATCATTGAATACCAACATTTCAAAATGTTTTCTTTAGAAACAGCTCGCGATTTGATCACCCCAGAGTGTTGGCTAGCGAGTGTTGATTTAAGAGATGCTTACTATACCGTCCCTATTCAAGAGGGGTATCGCAAATATTTACGGTTTGTTTGGAATGACCAGCTTTTTTAATTTACCTGCGTACCTAATGGTTTGGCGTGTGCGCCACGACTTTTTACGAAGTTGTTGAAACCGTTTTTTTCACACATGGCTAAACTTGGTCATTGTATGTTTCCATACATTGATGATTCTTTCATTATGGGACAATCTTTCAAACAATGCGAGCTCGCCGTTCAAGATTTATGTCAACTGTTCTCAAACTTGGGTTTTTTCATTCATGCTAAGAAATCCGTGTTTTCTCCTACTAAGCAGCTTAAGTGTCTAGGCTTCATTTTGAACACGACGGCTATGACCGTGTCACTTACACAACAAAAGAAAGATAAGCTGCGGGACACAGCGATACAGCTGTTAGACATTTCTAGGCCAAAGATAAGACAGGTCGCAGTCTTAATTGGTATAATGATTTCATACAGCCCTGCTATTTTATATGGGGCCGCACACATTAAGTCCCTGGAAATCGATAAAAATCTAGCTTTGGCCCGCGCCAAGGGTAACTTTGAAAAGACAATGTTTATCTCTGAAAATGGACTAGCCGACATTTATTGGTGGCTAAGTCACTTTGATAACTCCCCCAATCCCATTTGAATGGGTGAGCCCAATACTACAGTTACAACTGACGCGTCACTCCAAGGTTGGGGGGCACATCGCAATGATGTAGCAACGGGGGGACGATGGCTAGAATCAGAAATTCTGAACATATTAATGTTTTAGAATTACGAGCCATTTACTTAGGTTTAACCAGCCTTGTTAAAGTACCCAAATAATGTTTGTATCCTTACGGATAACACCACGGCCATGGCTTATGTCAGAAATATGGGAGGTACAAAATCTATTAAGTGTAACGAGTTGGCACTACTCATTTGGAATTGGGCGCAAAAGTTTGACGTCTGGTTAACAATAACACACATACCCGGAACGCAGAATTGCCTTGCCGATAAGATGAGTCGCCATTTCCATGACCACTTAGAGTGGTCACTAAACCCATCAATTTTCAAACAAATCTGTAAATTATGGGGCTGGCCGGATTTAGATTTATTTGCTTCACGTAATAACTTTAAACTGGAGAAATATGTTTCATGGCACCCAGAACCCAATGCTTGGCACATAGATGCCTTCTCGCTAACTTGGCAAAATCATTTCTTTTACATTTTCCCCCCTTTTACCATTATTAGCAAAGTCGCCCGAAAGATACTAATGGAGAAAACACACGCCATCCTCATCGTCCCCGAATGGGACACTCAACCGTGGCTAGCGAGATTAGTCGCGATGGCCAAAAGCATGCTACGCTTCCCAAGATACCGAGGAAACCTGAAACATCAGGGACCGTTAGCGCGCCACGGAAACGTGTCGACGACTCCTTTGGTAGCATTCCTTTTTTAAATAAATATTTGGAACAATTCGGCTTGGATAAGATTACACAACAACGGTTGGTCTCTCACGCCTGGAGGAAGGGAACTGTGAAAATGTATGCCAAGTATTTAAAGAAATGGGGTATTTATTGCTTACTTAAGAAAGTTAAGCCTATGAACCCAACAATATCCCAGGTAGGACGTTTCCTATGTTTTTTGGAAGACGAAGGTTTAGGGTATGGCGCTATCAATGCAGCCAGATGTGCGCTCTCAATAATCCTACCTAGGATTAATGGAGAAACAATGGGAAAACATCATGTTATTTGCTGGATCGTACGATCAATTTATCAGAGGAACCCTCCCAAACCCAAATATAATAGGTTTTGGGATGTTTCTCTTGTGTTTAAACTCTTCAAGGAATGGCCAGAGAATAAGTTCCTGGACGTTAAGCTATTAGGCTTCAAAGTAGCTTTGCTACTTCTGCTGGTTACAGGACACAGGGGCCAAACAATAGTCGCCCTGTCGCTCAATGGTCTTGAAATCGATAGCAAGGAAGCAACGTTTGATCTAACAACTTTGTTGAAATCAAATCGTTTAGGTGATCCCCTGTCGACAATAAGTGTCACTAGTTTCACAGAGGATCGCAAATTATGTGTAGTCTCCGCAATACGGACATATATATCCAAGACACAAACAATACGCAACTCAAGGCAGCTTTTGGTGAGCTTTATTAAGCCACACAAGGGCATTTCGAGGGACACCCTCGCCAGATGGACCATGACTGTGTTAAAACTTTCAGGAGTAAACACAAACAGATATTCATCGCACTCTACACGTGGTGCAATGGTATCTAAGGCCAGATTACTTGGCATTTCCGTGAAACGGATCCTGGCTCATGCAGGATGGAAAACTGCTAGATCGTTTGCAAAACATTATCACAAGCGACTAGAGAAGCCTCAACCTATCGCACAGAGGCTACTCACCAACTAAAAGACACAGGTGAGACAAAGTGCACTTTTTCGCTTTATTGTCATACCAATTGTACAAACATACTTAAATAAGACTTGATAATAGAATCATAGTAACTAACAGGAATATCAGGATAAAAATGATATTACGTAAAGGTCTCCCTAGCCTGCGGCTAGCCAGAGGCGGTATACCGAGGTAAAATAGATTAGTTAGACGAATCTTACCTGGGTATAGATGATGGATAACTATTGTTTTACCGAGGTAGGAGCCTCGGTTAGACGTGGGCGAGGGCCCACCCACCACGCCCTGCCACGTCTATTCAATCACTTGTACCAAGATTAGGTCACATGACCATAGTTTTTTGGTTTATTGGAATCATTTTTATCCTGAATTAGTAGGTAAAGATTGCTGGACCCGGATGTGCTTCCTTCTCCCTCGCCCACGTCTAACCGAGGCTCCTACCTCGGTAAAACAATAGTTATCCAT
>JASIRB010001291.1:0-39924 GCA_030323885.1 Branchipolynoe longqiensis | reverse complement strand
CTGCAAGTAATACACCCCTCTGCGGGAATCTAATAACTGACGCATTTACAGAATTAACGTAGTGTAACTTTTAGGCTAGAACCACGACACGTAAGGTAAATTAAACAGTAGTGACAGCGGCAACAACTCGTGCTGGACTGCGCATATTCGGATTCATTTAGTAACATTCATAATATCTCTAACGACGAAGGAGGCAGCCAGTAGTTGAAATAACCTAATGTAAATACACTTTAGGCCGATAAATGCGAAGAACACAGCAAAATCTAGTATTTAGACGATACTCTGGCTGGCGCCTACAGTTACGGACGGACACCGACGACGGGATACGCACGCGCAGGCGGGCGGTAAGGCTACGACGGCGGCGGCGGGCCAAGGAAATTCACATGGAAACAATTAATTATATTAACACGTTAGGCTCGCCTTAAGCGGGGGTGGAATAGCCAGACGGTTAAACTGGTGCCGTGACCAGGATAGGTAAGGAGTGTAATACCTTTTGATTCATCTTCTATACGCGAATTTGAAATTTTAAAAACAAACGGTGCGTGGTCATAGTGACAGCGCATTGGTATGTGACAGGACGTACGGGTTCTGCGCTAGCGCTGCAATGCGCCCCTGACGATTTAGGGAGTACTGGGAAGACATTAATATACGGGATATTAGTGTTGACTAAATTGGACTCCTGTTATGGTTTTGCGGCTAGCTTTAAATACATTTCGCCGCGAGGGTATAGGCCTTGAGTCCGCGGTGGGTACCTCTACGCGAATTGTGGCCTGAGGAGCGTAGATCCACAATAATGGCGTACCTTTGTGTCGCTCCGATGGGCGGGGGCGTACGGGACGTGGACTAGCTATCCCGGCATGAAGTCTCACGCGCATTATATTTAGTTAGAGTTTTTAAAAAATTTACTACTGCGGCCTTGCCGATATTAGGATCGGTCAGAGATTAAGTTAGGCCGTAGGCAGTAGCATTGAGCTAGCCCGCTTGTTTTATTTTGTTACGTGGTATCCTAGCGACGTGGCGCGTCGCGATAAGGGAGGACGTCAGAGGGCGTATTTGGAGCATTAGGTCAGTAGTCCAGTGGCTGCTCGACTGATTGGTCAGTTTCCTCGCGTGCTGCGTGTGTCACATTTTTTGATTCTTTCATTCACTCTGTCTTGTTTTACAATCTAGTAAACCGTTTTCTGTTCCCTTATTGGGGACGGTTTGGACATCAGGAGATAAAACAGTTTTTTGCTATTCTAAATTACGGGTATATATTCTAAGTAATAACAAGAACACGAGTAAGGAAGACGGATTGAACTATCTGGGTATTTTTCAGTCAGTTTCCCTTAGTTGCTCACATTTATTCTGGGATATCGTTTATTTTCATCTTCCTCGGGGTTTACAGAATTTTCGGCTGGTTTGTATTTTCTTTAGAGACTTCTCTTTTCACTATCTAAATATCTAATAACAATAAATACATTCTTTGTAGCTAAAGAAACATTTAAGTCGGTCTCAAAACAGATAAAAAAAATATATATATAAAGTTCAGAGGAAGTGAGAATACACCCAAAGTAGGCAGGACAGCAGCCCGCGGCTAACGAGGTCTAGAGCTGGCTAAAAAAAAAGAGTTGGGAGAAGGGCCTCCCCCCTCCCGTCGCAGTTGCTTGCGCTCAGCAGCGACTGTGGCAGAAGAGGGGGATGCGCGTGAAACACCGTCCTTGGATGGTGTATCAGTTGAATCGGACAGTGTCCGTAGTACAGGGGTCTCACCCTTTCAATTTACGGCGGACCCAGTCCGGCCTGACGGGGTTTTTCCCCACTCTGCAAAGGTTGACCCAGCTCCGGCTGGTAAGACCTTGCTTGCTGTACCCTCGTTGGTGTTACCAACCCCGTTGAATGCGCACGCGCAAAATGCGCACGCGCAAAATCTCGGGGTTACTGAAGGGGCGCAAAAAGCGCTCAGGGTTACCCGTGAGGAGGGCAGCCTCTTTTCTTTCCTCCCGAGAGAAAAGACGGAGGCCACCCCGGCATTGTCGCTGCCACCTCCCATAATGGATGTATCCTATATGGTCCCTGCAGCACAGCAAGCTGGCCACTATGACCAGCTAGCAAAGTTAGACGAGCGCGAAAGGAAACTCCTGGCGCGCGAAAATGAGCTGCATGCACAATGGCAAGCATTAGCTGAGTGGCGTGCACACGATACCCCCGGAGGGGGCGTGTCCCCTCGGCAAGCTAGCGCGCAAATTGCGCCCACAGGGCCTGCCCCTACCAATGCCACCCAGGCTAACCAGCTGCCAACAGCTGGTGTCCATCAGGAAACCACCGGGGTCACCTCCTTGGCGACACACGGTTTTACCGTGGAAGAGCAAGCTCTGATTCAAAATAACCCAGCCATTCGCAGGGCTGTAATGGAGGCATCCAATATCAACCCAGGTATTGGCGCCTCGGCTGTCAATCGGTCGCTATATCTACGTGACCGTAATATAAGTGTCCACGAGCAGTATCAACCAGCTAGGGTTCGAGCTGTGGAAGTTGCCCCATTCGACGGTATCAACCAAGATTGGGAGTCATGGTGGGAAAAATTCAGTAAGGCAATGTCAGTTAATCGGTGGAACGAGACCACTGCTCTAACGCGCCTGCTGCATTTATTACAAGATGGCCCTGGCCAACTAGCAGTAGACAGGTGGGAGCAAGATAGATGCGCCACCTTAGATGAGTTAGTGGAAGCACTAGCATGGCAATTTAAAGGGATGGATCCATTGTCCAAGTGGGAACTCTTTGAGAAGAGATTTCAACGTCCGTCAGACTCAGCAAATTCCGTTTATTATGGGATGATGCTCGAGTCAGAGGCCAGGAAAGCTGGCCTAGGTTGTGGTATGTCGCGTGATTTAATTGCGCGCAAAACCGTATCCGTGTTCATCAATGGTCTCCGTGACCGTGAAGAACGCGATATGATCTTTAAACAATGGTCTCCTGGTAAGCATACCATGGAGGACATTTATCAAATGTTACGAGATTATGCCGCCAAGGCCCGTATGGCCCCGGCTAAACGCTCAGTGGCGGGAATTGCTTCCTCCCCGGACCAATTGGCGTATGGGAACGATTCCCCATACGATGATGGTAACGTAGGTATCAGTGCCTTCAATGGGCAGGGCTCTCGACCCTACAACAATAGGCCACATCAGTCTGGCAGAAGGAACTGGGGGGATAGACGCCCAGAATTCAACCCCGATATACAGGGTAGATCCACAGGGTCATCTACAAGAACAACTCCAGGACGCGCACGCGTCACGGAGGATACAGAATGCTTCAGGTGTCGAGGATTCGGCCATATGGCATTCCGTTGCGCTGTTGCAAAACCTCGTTCCTTAGAACAAGCTATGGTAGCAGGTGATCGTCAGGGGCGCGATAATTCACGCCACGACCCTAATACACTAGCTAAGCTACAAGCGGCTGGAGGCGCGCACAACGCGCGTGGTGGTAAGCCTCTGCCGCCGGCGAGAACGCATATCGCGCCCCCCCACAAAAATGTTGCAGCCATGCCTATAGAAGGCATGTCACCTGAATTCTTAGCCGATGCTGAGTATTTAAATTAAATGCAGCTGCAACGCCGGGAGTGTTGTCAGCTTTGCTACATGAGGGGAACCTTCCAGGCCCACCTGTTCTCAGTGGGGCCCAACCCTTATCACACCATGTCTCGGGTGACTGGTGTTCCTCAAAGTGCGATGCCACAGAGGTGCCAGTGGCTGCGATTTGCGTCCGTCAGGTTTTCCTGGTGGGTATGAGATCGTTGTGCGCGCAAAATGCGCAGAGCCGGGTGCCCGATGTGTGCATGGATTATATATTGACGAGAACCGGTCTAGACTTAAATAATGTAGGCGAACGAGACCAGTTCGCTATGAATATTTTCCCACTAAGTGGAAAAAGATGGTATGTGCCCATCAACATTAGAGGATCTGAAGGATTCTTTCTTATTGACACAGGCGCGGCTATGTCTGTGATAGGAAAGAGATTCTTTGATGACCTCAATTTAATTGCGCGTAACTTGGTTTCCGACGTGAAACCATTGAGTGTTACGGGCCTAGTCATCCCTCAATTTGGTTGTACAGATATCCCGTTGGGTATCGCCAATCAGATTTTTTACTCGCCAGTTTTAATAGTTGATATACCAGAGGATGGTATACTGGGGAGCGACTGGATGTCATTCTATGAAGCCAGCCTTTCCCCACATAATGGACTTTTTGAAGTCTTACAACCATATAACTTAGTCATGCATTGTCAACTCAGAACAGATTGTGGGTTGGCGTACTTGGCTGAAGATGTGGATATAGCTGCTCATCAAACTGTGGCAGCTTTGATTACCACCCGACATATAGAGGGGGAAGGACAGTGTCTTATTGAGCCTGACTCTGAATTGCTGGGTCCGATCGGCCTAACAGCAGCTCCTTCTCTAATAAATGGATCTGCCAGCGCGGCTTTACCACTATTTAATACTACCGACGATTGTGTCCATTTGCTGCGTGGCCAAATTGTTGGCAATGCAGCAGAGGCCAGATCGCATGGTGCTATTAATAGTCCCACGGCCGCCCTGGTGTTCGACTTATTGAAACGGGAGAGAGGTGTTGAGGGATTTGGTGGATCCCCTGAACCAGCCTATACGGTGGACAGGAAGCAATTTACTGGCGTACCACAGATCCCTGACTTTATATTATCCATGGCGGAGGCCACTCACGTGGATAGAATAGAGGATAAAAGGAAAATTGCAGAGTTCCTTTTTGAATTCTGTGACATATTTGCTAAACCGGATGCTAAGCTGGGGTGGACGGATGTGGTGCAACACCATATTGATATCGGTGACAACGCCCCTTTTAGGATACCGTACCGCAGATTAATGGATTCCAAGAAACAAGCCTTGGAAGATGAGGTGGTAAAGATGCTGGCCGCGGGAATTATTACGGACAGCACAAGTCCGTTTAGTTCGCCGGTTCATCTAGTTACTAAAAAGGACGGTACATGGCGATTTTGTATTGATTATCGTAAGTTAAATGCTATGACGCGCAAAAACGCGTATCCCTTACCGCGCATTGACGAGAGCTTGGATAGCCTGGGAGGAAATCAGTGGTTCTGCACCTTGGACCTCCAATCGGGATACCATCAAGTCGCGATGCAGCAGGATGATCGAGAGAAAACTGCTTTCACGACTCATATAGGCTTATATGAGTGGAAGGTAATGCCGTTTGGCTTATGTAATGCTCCTGCCACCTTTGAAAAAATGATGGCAGAAATGTTAAATGGTTTACTATTTACACACTGTTTAGTCTATTTAGACGACATTATAATATTTGGGGACACAGTTTCTACATGTCGTAATAATGTAAAGGAAGTGTTTCTGAGACTTCGCAAATTTAAATTAAAACTTAAACCGTCCAAGTGCCATTTGTTTCGCAAGGAAACAGAGTACTTGGGCCGTGTCGTTTCTGGTGAGGGCATTAAAGCAGATCCAAAGAAAATTGAGGCTATAACCAATTGGCCTGCGCCTAAGTCTCCAAAAGAGACGAAAAGTTTACTGGGGTTTGCGTCTTATTATCGCGATGTCATCCCTCACTTTGCTAACGTCGTCGCTCCCATACAGGACGTCGCGAATGTTAGCACGCAAGCTTTCGACTGGGGCGAACCTCAGGAATCGGCATTCATCAATTTAAAACGGTTATTCGCGGAGACACCTGTACTTGGTTATCCACGCGCGAATGGGCAATTTATCTTGGACACTGACGCTAGCGCATTTGCTATCGCAGGCGCGTTAAGTCAAATACAAGACGACGTTGAAGTGCCTATCAGTTTTGCCAGCAACAGGTTAAGTGCCTGCCAACGGCGTTATTGTACCACAAAAAGGGAATTAATGGCGATCGTCGTCTATACTAAAAAATGGAGACATTATTTCTGGGATTCGGAATTCCAGATTCGTACAGACCATCATTCATTAAAATGGTTATTGAACTTTAAAGAGGCGGAGGGTATGATAGGGCGTTGGTTGGCTTGGTTGTCTGAATTTGGCCTAACCAACACGCAAATTACTTATCGACCCGGTCCACAACACATTAACGCTGACGCATTGAGTCGCATTCCTGTACGTCGTTGTGGCATACCTGAATGTGACGATTGTGGTGCGCACACAGCGGTGGTTGCATCTGTAGTACAGGATCCAGAGGAGGAAAGTGATTTCAATTTCTGGACCCAGAACGAATTGCGCCAGGCTCAAGCAGCAGATGGTACATGTTCAGCAATAATCACTTTGCTGAAGGCGCACACGACGAGGCCTCCCAGGGATCTCATGAGTGCGGAAAATACAGAAACTATCGCATTATTAAACCAATGGGCGCAGTTAATTTTAACAGATGGGTTGTTATGCAGGAATGCACTAAGCAGCGATGCTCTGACAACTCATCAGCAAATTGTTATTCCTTTCCTTCTAAGGGAGGACGTACTTAAATTTTGTCACTGCCATAAGACCGCTGCGCATTTTGGGAGAGAAAGAACTCTCGACAAAATGCGCACACGGTATTATTGGCCAGGTATGAATTCACGTGTGCGCGAATGGGTTAAAACCTGCCCAAAATGCGCGCTTATTAAACCAGGGCTGGGAATGGCTAAAATGCCGTTACAACAACAGATGACCGGCCAACGTTGGGGGCGATTATCCTGCGACTTTGTTTCAGGATTTAAGCGTACTAGCCGGGGAAATTTAGTGATGTTGGTGGTTCAAGACCATTTTACTAAATATGTCCAAGTCTACCCGTTATGTAATCAAACGGCAGCGGTGGCCGCACAAGCCTTAGTAGATAATTGGGTACTCATTTTTGGTGCCCCGATTTCATTACACTCTGATCAGGGAAGGGAGTTTGAGTCGGAAACATTCCAGACTATGCTTAAACTCATAGGCTGTCATAAAACCCGCACGAATCCCTACTGTCCTAGATCAAATGGGTTAGTCGAACGGTTCAATAGGACCTTAATTTCAGCTTTGGCCTGTATGGTAAATGAAGATCAGAGTGATTGGGATTTACAAGCCAAATATGTAGCACACGCATATAATTGCACCAAACACTCTGCTACCGGGGTTACTCCAAATACGCTCGTGTTTGGGGAAGAATTACGCCTACCCTGTGATTTGCAATTCGGGGTGTTACAAAAACATTCCGATGATACATGCACACCAGCTTTCATTAGATGGTTAGAGTGTTGTTTTCACAACGCGTACGGCAGGGTACGTAATAGCACTGGGAAAAGTATTCAAAGAAATAAAAATTCTTATGGTAATGCTGACTTTCCTAAATTCGTAGTAGGTGACCTGGTACTCAGATATCACGCTCCTACAGCAAATATTAAACTCGCGCCTAACTGGGATGGTCCTTGGGAAATTACCAAAGTGATATCTGATAACACCGTGGTAATTCAAACGGCACTATCGGCAGCTCGTAAATCTAATACGGGGCGTTTGAAATTGTACACCGGGCGTTTTCCTCCTGACCTCAAGGACGGTGATAAATTAATTAACGCTGCCTCCAGGCGGGAACCTGATATGGCGCAATCTCCTGACCTGACTCAGCGGGTAACCTTTCCCACGCGGGAACCGACACCAGGGCCGAGTGACGGTTAAAGTCCACTATTATAAACAATCTTTGGGTGGGGTGCTGTTCATTTTATATTACACGTCCGCGCGTTAAATCTGACAGCACCACCACAATCGACGTACTAATAATCGTACAGTCCTAGGTTTATACACCAATAGCGTGTATCTAACGGTAATGGTTAAATATACCTGACCTCGGGTTAGGGTATTCATGCTAAAAATGATTCTTCATTTTTCTTGAAGATGTACATGCGTAATAAGGGAATATCGTACGCGTGTGATACGGGTGTAACTCGATATCAATTCTTGGTGAGTACAGGTGCTACCCTCCCTAAAGGGGACTACTATCGTTAAACCATAACATGTACCATATACAGTATGTAATATATTCCAGTGGGTTATTGGTCATCCTCACCTATTACTAATTATGTCGGCGCATTTCGCGCGGGGACCGTTTATGATAATTATGTTCCTGCCTGCGCGTTTCGCGCCAGCACCATTTGTAGCATTAATATTTCTCGGTCTTAAAGGTACATCAGGGTAGCATATGTTACTTCAGTAATATACTTATACCAGGTATCGTTGTTAGGAATAGTTCTGTATCTCCTAGGAGGTTATAATTAGTTGGCCTATGCCAGCTATCGATGGTTCAGCTATGGCATAGACCAAATAATTAGGGGTGCACAATAGGCCGAGACAAGTAAAATGCGTCTGGGAATTTGGGGCTAGGCCAGCTATCGATGGTTCAGCTATGGCCTAGACCCCAAATAAACATACGTATGCAATTTAAAATAATAAAAATACAATAGGCCGAGACAAGTAAAATGCGTCTGGGAATTTGGGGCTAGGCCAGCTATCGATGGTTCAGCTATGGCCTAGACCCCAAATAAACATACGTATGCAATTTAAAATAATAAAAATACAATAGGCCGAGACAAGCAAAATGCGTCGGAGAATTTGGAAATTTTCGGTAGGAATTAATAGAAAGGTGGGCTAGGCCAGCTATCGATGGTTCAGCTATGTCCTAGACCCAAATAAACATACGTACAGTGTAAACCATTTAAAAGATACCCTAGGAAACATTTATTAAAAAAAAAAAAAAAAAATTTAAATTTATAGAATGAACACAGGCCGCCAAGCATCGCGCCGGTGGCGTGGCACCCATCGGAGAGCCACTCGTAGCGATGTGTGGGGTGGGCGGGGTTCCCAGTGTGGATGACACTGGCGAGCTGGGCGGTCGGCTCCCCTCGGGACCGGTTAAGGCCGACCACTATCTCGTTATACATGGTGACCGTCTCGTCCATGGTCTTCTAAAAATAAAAATAAAATAAAGAGAGAATTAGCGGTGCCCAATAAGTCGGATACTAACCACAGTAACCTCCCTTATTCCTCTGTTTCACGTCGTTCTACAGTTATTTCTTGTCCAAATTTACGTATCATCTAATTACGGGAGTTGCCATTGTGCGCATTTATCCTGCTCCCAAAGTTGGGGTTGTAATTTTTGTACGCTTCTCTTTACACATTTTTATTTCAATTACCTGGAGGGGGTGCGCCCGCCGGCGGGCCTGATCCACGGTGGCGTTAGAGCGACGGCGCCTGGGGGTGTTATAAATCCGGAGGTCCACACCCGTGACGGTGGCCACACAATACCGGCCTGGATATATGGAGCGCAAAAGCGCCACCGACCGCTCTCGCTCCAGCCCGAGCCGGGCCACCAACTCGGTCACGTCGGGGCGACGGAGCGTCGTGACTTTGGTGCGCCCATCTCGCCTAGTCACATCACATATCCCCGCCGCCAAAATCACGTAATCCGGATGGAAGTTACTGGAAAAGAAAAAAAAAAGCATGCCAGCTATCGATGGTTCAGCTATGGCATAGACCAAATAATTAGGGGTGCACAATAGGCCGAGACAAGTAAAATGCGTCTGGGAATTTGGGGCTAGGCCAGCTATCGATGGTTCAGCTATGGCCTAGACCCCAAATAAACATAGTATGCCAATTTAAAAAATAAAAATACAATAGGCCGAGCAAGTAAATGGTCCTGGAATTTGGGGCTAGGCCAGCATCGATGTTTCAGCCTATGGCCTAGCCCCAAATAAAACATAGTATGCAATTTAAAATAATAAAAATACAATAGGCCGAGACAAGCAAAATGCGTCGGAAAATTTGGAAATTTTCGGTAGGAATTAATAGAAAGGTGGGCTAGCCAGCTATCGATGGTTCAGCTATGGCCTAGACCCCAAATAAACATACGTACAGTGTAGACCATTTAAAAGATACCCTAGGAAACATTTTTTAAAAAAATATATTAATTTATAGAATGAACACAGGCCGCCAAGCATCGCGCCCAGCGACGCTGGGTCGCGCCGGTGGCGTGGCACCCATCGGAGAGCCACTCGTAGCGATGTGTGGGGTGGGCGGGGTTCCCAGTGTGGATGACACTGGCGAGCTGGGCGGTCGGCTCCCCTCGGGACCGGTTAAGGCCGACCACTATCTCATTATACATGGTGACCGTCTCGTCCATGGTCTTCTAAAAATAAGAATAAAATAAAGAGAGAATTAGCGGTGCCCAATAAGTCGGATACTAACCACAGTAACCTCCCTTATTCGTTCTACAGTTATTTCTTGTCCAAATTTACGTATCATCTAATTACGGGAGTTGCCATTGTGCGCATTTATCCTGCTCCCAAAGTTGGGGTTGTAATTTTCGTACGCTTCTCTTTACACATTTTTTATTTTTTATTTCAATTACCTGGAGGGGGTGCGCCCGCCGGTGGGCCTGATGCACGGTGGCGTTAGAGCGACGGCGCCGGGGGGTGTTGTAAACCCGGAGGTCCACACCCGTGACGGTGGCCACACAATACCGGCCTGGATATATGGAGCGCAAAAGCGCCACCGACCGCTCTCGCTCCAGCCCGAGCCGGGCCACCAACTCGGTCACGTCGGGGCGACGGAGCGTCGTGACTTTGGTGCGCCCATCTCGCCTAGTCACATCACATATCCCCGCCGCCAAAATCACGTAATCCGGATGGAAGTTACTGGAAAAGAAAAAAAAGCATTGGTTCTGAGTTGCGTATTACTATGTCGATTATAATCCCCTAAATCGAGAAATATTCCCCCCTTATAAAAATTCCAGTTACATCTTCACAACGGAATTTGCGCCCCTTTCCACAAACAGTACAAATTATTCAGCATCGAGTACTAACCGTATTTCTGGCAGTGACAGCCGCATAGCCTCTACGTAGCCTTTACCAGGTTTGAGGTGAACGTAAACCTCATGATGAGGTAGCAATCGCTGGACGCTTCCTTCCAGCCCACGGCCGCGCGAATCGCACACAATTGACACCCTCATGTTGGTTTGTTGTTTACAAATGTAAATTTCGCGCTTAAATATTCAAAGGATGGTGGTTCAGCTCCCGACACTCTCGATGTGACATCCCTTCCGGTCCGTCACCACACGATTCTGGTGGCATCACGCTGTTCTGTGTTGCTTTGGACAACCTTTATCCTAGTTTGCCGTAGCGAATGGAGCTTTAGCTGTGTAAGGAGACACGGCATAGCTCAAATACTTCGAGAATAAGAGTTAAGATATCAAATCTAAATTACTCGACGGCTGATCAGCAATTAGGTAGCATACGAGTTACAGCAGGGCTAACGCCCCATTTGGCTCAGTGCCATGTTTACGTACGGGAATTGCGCGTGCGCATTTTGCGCACAGGAAAAAAAAATAAAAAGATTATGGGCGTATCAACAATATATCCTTATTACCATAATAATGCCATCTTTCAGGTGCGGGATATATGGTAGATATGCAAAAAAGATAATCACGGGTTTCAGCTCCCCGACACCTTTATTCGTGATGTTATTAACCACAGTAGTCCCTATATATATAAATATCTAGAAAATAACGGGCGCAAATTCAACTGAATTATTGACATCGCGAACAGGTGGAGTTGGGAATCATTTTTGTTGGTAACGTGTTACACATCACCTTGTAATAAAACAAATATTGCGCTGACAAGCGATTAGCGCCACTAATCGTTCTTTTATAAGTTATTGCTATCATCTAAAAATCTCAAAAGTCGGCGCATTTCACGATCTCAATCTAACGAATGAAGTCGTTATATGTAAGGCGATCCGTCGCCATGGAGAGGTCGGGTTCGGCGTGACCTAATTGCGTGGTTCCCGCCTAAACGCAGGCTTGCCATTGGACAAGGTGATAGGGGAACGCGCGGCCGCGCCCGCTTGTCTGGCGGGGCCGTTTTGACTAGGGTTAGTCTTCACAAGGTACCCACTGAGTGAAGACTCTCCTTTCTGTTTTTTTCCAATTTCTGCGGCATCATCGATTTTCTCGACCTATTTCTATAGGTCGAGATTTCCCTTTGGTGGTTTTCCACCTTTTTGGGAAAAGGATCGTCGGTGTGCGCATTTTAGGACTAGTTGGCTAATTCTTTAAATTCGTAAAGAAACTCGACGCTTTCTATCGGGTGGTAGCCTGGGACAGGCCTGATCGATTAGGCGGTCAGGTATGGAATCGGCCACCTCCGCCGCAGGAGTGTCGGGTAAGGGCCCCGAGGAAAACCCTGAAGTATGCAACGTACTAGATGGTGTCACCGGAGACATAAAAGTCTTCACGGTGACCGATTGGAATCTGATTCCACCAGCCCGTAGGCTGAAGCATAAACTATCACTTGTGATAGAAGAGGGATCCGCGGCTACGGCCAAGGTTCCTTACTGTAGTAACCCTGTGTCCCAGTCATGGGCCGACAGCGGGACAACCTCCCCTCATGTCACTCCTATGGAAACTGAGGGGGAATTCACTTTGGTCACCAACAGGCGTCCGAAGGATACTGAAACGGATGATGAGCTTCCCCCCTCATCTCCAGGTAAGTCGACTAATAATTCTTGACTTTCTGCTGCAGCCGCCCATAGGCGTTCACCCCATAGGCGGACGTCTCAACGTGTGGCAAAGCGAAACCCTTCCCCAGCCGGGGCGGAGGGATCTGCGCCACCTACCGTCGCCTTGAAGGCACTGGCTAGGGAGTACGAGTCGGACGACGAGGGCTCTCCTCAACCCGACCGGACTAAGGATCCCCAGTACGGGACGATGGCACTTCGTCTGGAGCGCCTGGAGACGGGTGAGTTAAAATGGGATAGTGATATCCCTGCTGCTACCATCCCTGATCGGTACCCCCGATCCGTAAATTGCGTATATAATAAACGCACTCTTGGCTCTGTCCCCATAACTAAGGCGGCAGAATTAGGTATGTTGCAGGAATCTGCAATGAACGCGAGGTACTTCGATCCTCCACGCCCCGAGCATAGGTTGGCCATGTACATGTTGCAACCTACACCGACGGGCAGAAGTAAATTGCGCCTCCCCCCTCTTGTTCGGGATAATGGGGAGGATTCCGATGTAGAAGACTGGGTAGATGATAATCAATCCGGCCTTCAGCCATATGTGCAGCAGCTGCATAACATTATTACGGCAGATCATGGGTTAACTCAGTCCTTGTATAGACCGCATGATATTTCGCATTTGAAGTTTGTGAGGCATACCTTCCGCCCTTACGACAAATGCTTGTTTTGTAAGTATTTCGTGCAACGCCGTACAGCGATGCCGGAAAATCTTAAGAATCCCAACCGCCGTTATAAGCGGTGGGACGTTTTAGCTCGTCACATCTGCGAGGAGCACCTATACACGGTCCCTAAATGGTCGTGTGATGAACACCGTGGGACTGGCTGTTCATTCGCCCGGTCGACGGGAAAACCCTTTTCGACCAACAGAAGAGGGCTAATGTTGAGGCATCTCCTCTCATACGGAGTTTGCGCCAAGACGGGTCATAAGCGCCCCCAGTCCACCATCAGGAAACTGGCGGGTGTGGCAAAAGACCCTTCCTTGTCGGCTAAATGCCGGTACACCTACCAACCTGAGGTTAGGGTACAACGTGGTCGTCAAGCTCCCGGGGAGACATTGCGACTACCCAGATCGGCGCACACCCTCGCTGTGAGCCTATACGGCGGGGCTACATACGGGGAGAAACAGTACTTCTCCTCCTGTAGACGTCGTCTCCAGATGAAGCAGGACAGGGAGGCTGGTATCAACCGCCCTAATGAGCCTGCTGGCCGAGGACAGAAACGTCACAATGGACGTCCTCAGCAGCCTGATCCCCGCCCCTTTACGGCGGGGAAAACAGAAGAAGGCATTTCCTATGCCTCAGCCGTGGTGGAGTGTATCCAGGACGATCCACCTCTGGAGAGAACCGCTGAGCAAATCGCTCGCGGTGTCCAACTACAGCAGTATGGGGAAAAGGAAAGTGCGCGCCTGGCCACACTTAAACCCGTCCCCGCCGCTGCTGCTACATCAGCACAGCCTAGCAGACCTGCTCCACGTAGGCACGCTAAGCCATTGGATCCTTCCCTGCCTACAGTAGGACCCATATCTGCTTCAGTCCGACGTGACTTAAAACGCCGGGCTATAGAGATGCCACCACCTCCCCAGCAGGAAGCCACGAGTTCAGGGACTCAGTTTACGCCGGATTTATCTCCGGCGGCAAAGAAGCGCCTGGTAGAACGTTACCAGTGCCTACCGCCTCCCGTACAGAAGGCGTTGGAAAGAGACTCCAGCACGGAGTCCACGGAGGCCATGGACCTCTTTATGCATATGGTGGGCCCCATGGCCACCTTCTGGATGAATCGGTTAGATGCCGTCAAGGTGAACTACACCAAGACCATCTACGATGAATTGAACGCGGATTTCCAGAAATCCCTGGCGGAGGCTCAGGCCAAAACCAAGGAAGCGGTAGATAAATACCGCTTCATGAGGATGCAGCATGAACTACAGCTGCGAAAATACGAGGAGATGAACATGGCGTTCAGCTTCGCGTTCGGGATGCCTGCTCTCCAGTGGGATGGAGACCCCGATTCCTTGGACCTATCGGGGGTCTCGCAGTCTAAGCTTCGCGCTTACTGCAACTTGGAGGCGCAAAATGCGCCGGTCACCGCTTCAGGTGACCCTCCAACGGCGACGCAAGCGAAAGATGCTGCTCTTCCTGCGCCGCCACCTGTTAAACAATGGCTACCGGGGAGCTACAAAACAGTTCCTCGAGCACCATATGTGCCTCCCAAGGTGACTACATCTCCGGTAGTTTCCCATAAGGGGAAAACGTCGAAGCCAAAAGGCAAGTCAACTGTGGCTAGCCCGGAGGTTCTACCACCACGGAAGAGTCCTAAACGGACACCCGCGGTGGAAATTGCAGTGCCAGGTAGCATCGACTCTACTCTGGCGCAATTTGCTGCCGCCGTTAACCTAACGGCGAAAACTCCTGAGGCCACCAAATCACCACGACCGGTGGCCGTAGACGTGCATACGCCTATCCAGGCGCCAGCACGACCATCCACCTCCTCGGCTATGAAGGAGGCCCCATACGACGACCTGCCTGCCTTGTCGCCATTTTCTTTACCGGAACCCGCCGATGGGCTCGCCCCCCTTAGCGACGTTCCGTTGGTCTTTTCCTCCGACGAGGAGGGTTTGTATTCGGACGCATGTTCCGACGTCAACATCGGCGACGACGAGCCGATGACGGAAAGGGATCCGTTGGCCGTGTTGGTCGAATACGCGGTCAACTATGTCCCTAACAGTGGGGAGGAGGACGTCCCGCTTCCTCCCAAACCACCGGATCCGCCGGTTTCCTAACAGCTAAGTTAACTTAGTTCGAATGTTAGGCGTACCCACCTATATCATACGGGTAACCTAATATACATAAATATATAATATAAGTTTAATAATATTTAATAAATATATTATTAATAAATACCTTATATTTATATACCTTAACGTTGTACGAGAAGTACAGCCTACTTTAGATAGGTACGGCCTATGTCTGCTACGTAGAATATTTATTTATACGTAACCATAATTATTGTCATTGAGACCAATAAATTATTGCATACAAATATATGTATCTGTTATGTAGGCTGAGCCTACAATTATATTAACTATAAACGCATACAAGCGTATGTATCAGTTATGTAGGCTGCGCCTACAATTATAGTATTGACTAAATTATTAAATAATGTTTCAATAAAAATCTTCGAAATCTGGGGGTATCTCGATAAGCTAATCTAGAAGTCCACATGTGGTACTAAAATAAAATAATGCTTTAAACAAATTTGTATATCAAATAGCCTGATTCTCTGTTAATTATGTATTAATGTTATATCTCTTTCCTTTACACTTCATACGCATGTTAACGCACAATCACACTGTGTCCGGGAGCCACAACTACCAACAAGAGACGTGCGCGGGTTTCGTGGGGGCAACAAAAGGCGCATTCCAGGACCACGCCCACCCCCAGCAACCAAGGCGCGGCAAGCGTGGACCTGGAAGACGTACCCTCGCGAAACACTCCTGGGCACCACCACGGGTATCGTTTGGGGCACATATATATACCTCGGGGGGTGGCGTAAATTACTTATGTTACTTAGTCTCACAACTACATATATTCTCACACACCGCATCTACACAGATTACAACTCCTTAAAACAGAGAATCAGCTATATTTAATTAAAAACGTCAGTGATATTTAGTTAGGCTTTCTTTTTTTTCTGAGGGCAACAGCTAGGTAGTAGGAAATTTATTTATTAACGGGTACCTTTATAATTGGGATCTTTAAAAATAGAATATAAATAATAATGTACTCATAAACATATATATGTAAAAGTACCAACAACTTTAGGCCTGATGGGGGATGAGGGATTCGTAATTAGAAAAAAATATATATTCCAAATTATTAACGTCACGGAAAATCATTATTCAAAAGCTATGTTCCAAAGTTATATACTAGTAAATCCTTAGTTCATTAAAAACGAATGTCGAATTATCCCGACCAAGCCTCACCCATTTAGATCAGGCCTAGGGTAAAAATACCAGTACTAAGGTGCTACTACTCCAAATTAAAAATTAAAAAAATAAAAAAATATATATAATACAACCAAAATATATGGATTGCAAATTACTCCTATGGAGAAAATGCTTAGTTCATAGCCATTCTGTAAACATCCTAATATGGCGAATTTAGAGATAAAAGTAAAAACTAAAGTAAACTTCATTAAAATTAGTACTCTGTACATACGTGTATATATATTAGTTATTATGTTATCCGAGAAAAAGTTGTAATACGCGCACGCGGAAATCGCGCCGTCGCATTTTGCGCGTAGGTACGACCGTGCCTATGGATTTTTAATATGTATGGTGGGAGTGGGCGTTTCCCCAGCACAGATATATATTAACCAATTTCCTCTGAGGGCATCAGCCTGTGAGTCGCCATAGCATAAATAATTTAGTCCGTTTTATAGTCCCTCTTCCAAATTTGCGTAAATGTTCTCACTATATTCGATAAGGGTTTGAATAACTGTCAAAATTTAAGAGTAAAAAACACATACCCTGTGCTGCGGAACATACTCCTACCATTCAATCTAATATTAAAGTAGATAATGAATATGGACAGACATATTAACATACTAGTTCAGCATGAACATTGATATTATAATATTCCAGTTAGCAAATGCTAATCGAGATTTAGATGTTAAAAATAAAATAACAACTGGGAACCCTGGAATTTATTCCCTCCAGTATAGCTCAAATTAAATCTGTGTTAAAAATAATAATAGGATGGTCACGTTTCCTAAAAATGCTGTATCTGCATACACATATCGTGGCGAGTAAAACGCGTACGTTGACGCGCCGGTGCGCATTTTTGTCGACGACGCTGAACTAAACTGACTTAACCTAAACAATAAATACACTGCCAACGCCTAATGCTTGTGTGGCGGGCAGCTCGCGCAAACGTGTTATCCACTTTATCGGGCGATCGCCCAAAATTACTGAGTAATTAGACTGGCTGTGGGATGGCAGGGATGCTATAGCATATTTAGAGGGAGGAAAGATAAAATTTGCAATGTGCTTTCCCCGTGGTATTCAGTAACCCCTTTTATGTGGGCCTATGCCATAGCCGTAACACCGATAGCTGGCATGGCCCACCCCCTTTTGAAGTAGCTTTTCATACCAGTAGAAATTGACCGAGTAGGCGCGATTTGCGCCCTCGCAGACATGGTGCGCGCATTTAATTGCGCGGCTCAGGATCGTCCCTAGGGTCCTCAGGACTACGGCCTACAGCCTGCTCTCTGCATAAGGCATGCAGTTTTGCTGTTCATTGATTAAAATCTTTTGGTGGTCCCACAATACGGATGCGCGTGGCGAGACCATTACCTGGTCGGGAGTAAGCGTGGTACGGGACCACAGCTTACGGTGCCCACAGTGACTTTACGGTCGGGAGTACAATCTAACTGTACGGTGCCCATATAGTAAGATCCGGTCGGGAGTACTTTATATATACGGGGCCCGCCGGTCGCCAGTAATGTGCCCTTCCTTTTTGTCTCGCCGAATACTAAGCTATGTGATAGGCGCATATAGGCGAGGAAGGAAATCCACCTATGATTTTTGGCCAGGGACGAGTACGCATTGCACGCACACACATATTTCAGTATTTTTAGATGGGACATGGACCGCTTCCCCTGATCCAGCTATTCGCTGTCAGCGGGGTTTTGTTCCCCTGAAGGGTTATCCTACAGCCAGGCCTATGTATGTGTAACAACGCATTGTATTGCAGATGCAGAGACGTCGAATCTATCAGGGCTTCCTCCACTCTAATTTTATGGCAATGACAACCTGCAGCCTCGTAGAATTTGCCCTGAACTGGACCGACCAATCTCTTCATGATGAATCGTTCAGTTCAGTACGTGGCTGCGGGGTGTAATTTAATTATTACTTTTGGTAGTTTAATTTTTTTAGTGCTTTCATCTTGGTATTCTCCCCATTATTTTTAGCCCACGATTTGATCAATCAACACGAGTAAAATGCGCAGTGGCGTTCAGTAATTTAAAGAAATATACGTATCAATTTAAAAAAAATAAAAAACAACATCATAACCATATTCCTGTGGGGTGATGCTCGGCGCAAGAAAAATGCGCAGAGGCTTTCGGAATGTATAGTTGGGATATTCATAAGCGATACTCCATCTTTGGAGTATCGGCTGTGAAATCCCCTATTGTAGTTAATTTTTTAAAGTTCCTGTTCGTGATACGGATCATCGAGAGAAGATATCTCCGGCCAGCAGCAACCATTCTACGTACGCTTCCCCGAGAAGTCCGCCCAGGAGTATTTTTGTGGGGCTTGATCCAGGTAGGTCGGCGGTGTTCCAGGGCAGGGCAGTTTATGTATTAGTTTGATCAGGACACCGCCGACATGTCGGGTGTTATGCGCCGAAGCGTCGGCCCCGAGCGGCCGGCTACAGCGTCACGTTGTTAATCTTAAGCGAGCTCACGCTTTTTCTCCTTAGTTACCTTCAAAAGGAGATTGTATCTTATTTTAATTAATTACTGTCGTATTTCTCTGTTTGCCATTAGGCTTATGATCCTTAATGTGCATATTCATAATCCTAATTGATTCTCTTCGTAAACCAAAAAGGGAATCGCCACTAAATTTGTGATAGGCACATATTTGCGCTCTGGTGCGTTTTCCGTGTTTACGTTTGAAGAACTATATGGGTGCGCAATTTGCGTTATACCTGAATACATTCCTAAATACACTTATTAAATATACCACGACTTTGCATATGCATTTGCGCTATCGCACAACTCTAGGCCTTACTATTCATACCTCCAAGCACTTATCACATATTATGAATGTCTAGAGAGCCTTAGGCGCCTTGGCGTCTGGTTATAAAAAAAAAGATAATAATAGAAAGATTTTTTTTACGTGCTTAACAGACGTATTTCTGGAAATATAAATATGTACGTACTTAGGCTTTCAATTTAAAATGAATACGTACTTACGTGTACGTATTTTTGGTTATTAAAAATAAATAGAAATAAAATATATATACGTATCTAAAAGGACGTATTTATATTTTTGGTTATTAACATTAATATACGTACTTAAACGCACGTATTATTTGGTTCAATTAATATTGACATTGAAAAAAAAAAATAACACAACGAGAAGTTTCTTTTTTACGCCCTGGCTCGGGCAGCGATATTTTCGCTGAACGCGCCAGGAGACGGTCAGGTCTGTTATTATTGTTTATTGTGCTACACCCGTGGACCGTTGTAGCTCCGCCCACTTTTCTCTTCTTAGACGAACATCAATTCTTGTTGTTCATCTGGGGGAGCAGTGAAGTGGGCGTGCCTACTCGCCTAAGCCATTTGCGCGCGCGCAAATTGCGCGCGCGCAAATTGCTAACACTTGTGCACGCGAGGGTTCTCGGTGGTAAAGCGTTGCTTAGCGACTAGCTAAGCAACGGGGGGTTCGGGCGTTCGGGGCCAGACCCGGCGGACGTGTTTCTACACGCTCCGTCGTTTTCCACCGATATTTAGGCTTTTTGGGGTCAAAATTCTAAACTAAATTATAGAAACAACACGGGAGGGAACGGGAGACCTGCGTTACTATTTATGTTGGTATCTTTGTTAGTCTTTGGTTAAGAATAAATCGTGAGCTCTTGTAAAGGTGAATCAGGACGTTCCTTGCATTCTTTCCTATCCTCCAGTCTTATTGTAGATTAACCGCTATGGAACCTATATTCGATTGCTTTCTATGAACTGAGAGGCCTTAAGCCTAAGTCGGCCTTCTGCAAGTAATACACCCCTCTGCGGGTATCTAATAACTGACGCATTTACAGAATTAACGTAGTGTAACTTTTAGGCTAGAACCACGACACGTAAGGTAAATTAAACAGTAGTGACAGCGGCAGCAACTCGTGCTGGACTGCGCATATTCGGATTCATTTAGTAACATTCATAATATCTCTAACGACGAAGGAGGCAGCCAGTAGTTGAAATAACCTAATGTAAATACACTTTAGGCCGATAAATGCGCACGGTGGCAAATCTAGTATTTAGACGATACTCTGGCTGGCGCCTACAGTACGGGACGGACACCGACGACGGGATACGCGCAGGCGGGCGGTAAGGCTATGACGGCGGCGGCGGGCCAAGGAAATTCACATGGAAACAATTAATTATATTAACACGTTAGGCTCGCCTTAAGCGGGGGTGGAATAGCCGGACGGTTAAACACATATCAATTTATTTCTCTATAATCATGAATACACTCTCAATTTATTTTTACTATTTCATGATTGTCGGTTAGAGCTCCAACACACGACTCATAACTCCTTTATAATATCATTTTATTCTTATATAAAATACATTGGGGTAATTTGCGACACTCTTGTTGATTTTAAAATTTTTGCGACACTTTACATCGCCCAACATCAACCTGCTTGGCCCAGCTGATACTTATGTACTGTGGACCGTGCGGCCGTACTCATCGGGGTCCGGTTAACGACAGCTGCTTTACGGCAGCTATGCAGACTAGGCACGCCAAACGAGTGTCGGAGAAAGTGAGTACAATGTCCGACGATGGCGGATCTTCGCCGATGGCGGATGGGACTCAAACGCCAACTACATCCAAGGCGCCGCCAAGCGACAGCGAGTTGGACGAGAGGGAGGCCGCGATAGCTGAAAAGGAGCGGGCTCTGCAGCGCCGGAAGCGCTGCGCTGAACTCGACCGTCGCGAATGCCGCCTGGCGGACGAAGCGGCCGAGCTGACGACCAGGCACAAGAGAGGCCGGAGCACCAGTCGGAGGAGGAGCGGCTCTCATGACCGGCGGCACCGATGACGGTGCCGACATTCATCAAGCTCAAGCACCTCGGACGGGACAACAAGTCGGGAACGAAGGAAGCGCAGTAAGTGGTCTCTGCGTAGATAACTGGAGGACCGTAAAGTCTTAAAGAAATTGTCCCCCTTCGAAGTGCTGGAGTCGTGCTGTGGTTGGATCCTCGATAAAAAGGATGTGGACTTGCGGGAGCTGAGGCGTGTCGTTAAACATATGAAATATATTTGCGGGAAAGCGAAAACGAGGAAGTTCCAGGACCAATCGCATGCTAAGTACGATCTTGCAGCCCGGAAACTTGCCGTCGCCGAGGGCTATGATGCCTTCTGTGATAGAAACCCCGAACTAGCGCTTAAATATTACGCTTTTGAGTTTATGCGGACCCAGTCTGCCAGAGATAGTCAGAGAACAACCAGGGGTGTAAAGGGCAGCTCGGGCCAACTTTTCTGTAAAGACGGGAAGAAGCCCTGTTTTTCTTACAATAAAACTGAGGGCTGTAGCAGAGATGAGAGAACCTGCAATTTCGGCCATTGGTGCTCCCGCTGCGGGAGCAAGTCACACATTAGGGGGAATTGTCGTAAGGAATGAATACCGAGAGGCCGGGGTCGAGGTCGGAGAAAAGTTCGCAATTGTGTATTTGCTGCTGATGACTATGTCGCTTCAGACTCATACTCCCGCCCAGGCCTCGACATAACGCCGGTTGTTACACGCCCCCATCTTTCTGAAGGCGGTACTGATGATTTTGTGCATTGTTTTGATGTAATGGGAGTGGGTATGTGTCCCAGCAACTCTAATTGTCGCCAGGTAGGCGCCCCTAGTCAAGTCATTACCAGCACAGGCATTGTGAGCCACACTAATGGCGTTAACTGCCACATTGTTTGCCCCCGCGACGCTGACAAATCAGGCTCTCCGGGCGCAGGTTGCCTTGGTAGCGCGCCGGTAATAACCGCGCGTGTTGGCGTGGGGGGCGGGGCTGTCTGCCTCCGCCCCCCGTGCCAACTAGCCAACCCCTTGTTACGCTATGCCCTTGAAGCGGTTAACATTGATTGGTTGAGTGTTAAGGCCTTTGTGCAAGGCCTTTGTGTGTCCGCCCTTGACACTTACTCTAATGAAAGCGTCACCTTTACTGTCACTGCCGCTTGTTCGGACGCTACTTGCCTGTGCACGCACTATATAGCAAATCATTTATCTCAGATTAAACCATGCCGCTGTTTCTGTGATTGCTTTGCCGGGGGGGACGTTGACCCTGACACTGAATTCGTTCTGCATGGGGCGATTTTCGGTTTCAAGGTTATAAATCCTTCATGCTGCGCGGTTTACGCAGGTAATTGTAATAGGAGCACCCAGAGCAGTTTAATTGATTCAAAGTTACGCACCAAACTTTCGTGTGGTTATATAAGCCGGGCGAGTGGCGAGGCATTGTGCGTTCATAACGTCTTTGCCGTTCCGAAATCAAATGGGGGCGGCTACCGAACAATCGTCGACTGCAGTAAACCTGTCGGGCGATCTGTGAATAACTATGTTTCCGAAGTTTCAAATAAATTTTCATACCTTGGAGTCGGAGACTTGGTGAAGGTTATGGCACAGGGTGACTTCATCACCTGTATAGACATAAAGGATGCCTATAGGGCCCTTAATATTCACCCTTCTGACCGCCCTCGCCAGGCAATCAGATGGAACTTCGGTGGCGGGAACAAATTATTTTTTGATAACCGCTTGTGTATGGGACTCTCCTCGAGCCCCTACATATTGTGTATTACTTGGACGACTTCGCCGTCCTTGGTGATGATTATAATGAATGTTTACGTAACCAATATATTGTAATTAAAGTTCTCCGCCGCTTAGGCTTCTATCTAAGCTACCATAAGCTTTCAGCCCCTTCCCAATGCTCAAGGTTTTTGGGTATAGAGATCGACTCTGTTATGCTCCAGCTGAGATTGCCTATTGACAAAATTCTTAAACTAAAGCGCATTCTGCTTGAATTCTTGGGCCGCAGGAAGGTTACTCGAAAGGAGCTTGAAAAGTTGGGCGGCCTGCTAGCCCATTGCGCTACGGTCGTCCGTGGCGGCCGCTCCTTCTCCACCAGAGTATACGACGCTATACGCCAGTTAAGGAACCCCTACTATAAATTAAGGCTGAACGCAGAGTTCCGTTCTGAATTGCACTGGTGGCTGAACTACGCTGAAACCTTTAACGGTTATGCAAAGATTTTGGGTGTTCATGCGACTTCTATCGCGGTTTATAGTGATGCGTCATGCTGGGGGTTTGGAGCGGCCCATGCAGGCGATTGGCTTGTGGGCAGTTTCATTGAGGAACCTGACCTCCCCGCTGAGGTGGGCCACCATTATGCTGAAGGCAACTGGGCGTGCAAGGGTGCACACATTAACGTGAAGGAAATGTGGGCAGTCGTTGCTGCCGCCCGCCGCTGGGGCCACCTGTGGAGGGACCACTGCATTGTGTTTGTGACAGACAATAACACGGTGCGCGCATCACTCTCTACGGGCAGGTGTATTAATAAGCAGATCATGGTCTACGTCAAAGAGCTTTTTTGGCTCTCTGTCCAATTTAATTTCGATATTAAATCTGCATATGTCCACAGCGGTGATAACATAATCTGTGATTCACTTAGCCGCTGGAGGGAACCCTCTAGCAAGACCCGCATAGCTGAGGTGGACTGTACCGCTAAACTGTGCTGTGCCTCCCTGTTTGCCTGAATTGATCTCCCCTTGTGTCATTGCAGGCCTAGATCTCTTGAGAGGGGCGGCTAAGGCTATGAGCGATCAGTACTATTCTACAAATTCTCGCTCAACCAGATCGATGCAGCTACGAAAGTACTTCAGCTTCATAGACAAGTTTAAGGGAATCTTATCGCCCCTGCCTTGCCCCCCTTCTCAGGTTGCGATATACGTGGTCTGGTTGTCCCGCACTTTGAAATATTCATCGATCACCAACTACTTAAGCGCTCTAAATTTCTTTCTTAAATCCGAGGGCAGCGCGCCTATTGACTTCGCTTCGCACCAGATCCGAACCATAATGGGCGGTGCAAAGCATATGTTGGGATGCTCAGTCAAGCGTGCCCTCCCCTTACTGCCATCTGAATTGATTAGGATGTTCTCGCATATGTCTGGTAGCGAAGGCCATGTCGCAACACATGCAGCCATACTGACCGGGTTTAGGGCTCTGTTGCGAAAATGTCAGTTAACTAATTCCGAATCGGTTTTACTCCGTTCCGATTTCTCCTTTCACCCATGGGGTATGTTGCTGACCGTTCGCCGGTCTAAGACCATTCAGTTTGCCGAACACGAGTTGCTTATTCCTGTCACTTGCGTGCCCAATACGGACTTGTGCGCCGTATTCTGGGTGAGAAAACATTTCTCGCAAGTCAAAGTATCTCCCAGCGAGCCTGCCTTCCAGGTGCCCCAGGCAGGTGGCTATTCACCCCTGGACTACGCTACACTCCAGTCTACTATAAAGTACTTTGCCGCACTAGCTGGCTTAGACAGTGAGAATTTCTCATGCCATTCTCTCCGTCGGGGCGGGTGTACTTACCTCGCCCTTCAAGGCGCCCCGATCGATGAAATTCGGCTTAGGGGCGATTGGTCGTCTGACGCAGTTTATAAGTATATCGCGCGCCCCCTGTCAGACCGAATAGTCTCGGACATGCGGGTAGCGTCTTGCCTCGGGGGTGTTAGTTAGTTCTGTCTGGAGGGTCCTGGGGGACTTGGCATTTGTAGCCCAGCCAGATACTTCTACACTGACTTAATAATAAAACTGTATCCACCACACTGCCTTTGGCTTAATGCGTACCTACACCAACGTATATACTACAGTATATGCGGATGTAGGAATCGCATGGTGCTGCCCCCTCCCTCCGGTTCCACGAACCCCAGGGAGGGGTTTGGCTATTCCACCAGCCTACCCACCTGTGATATGTATACACCACTGATCCCACCGGCTGCTCACTTGCTTGCTGCCACTAGGCTCATACACACCTGTTCTATTTACTTTATTTTTATTCTTATTTTATTGCTATTTTGTCTTTTATACTATATATTCCGGTAGGGCATTTGTAGCCCAGCCAGATACTTCTACATTGACTTAATAATAAAACTGTATCCACCACACTGCCTTCGGCTTAATGCGTACCTACAGGTTCCTAGACTGGCGCTCGGCATTAATAGGATAGGGCAAGGACTGGTTAGCTCAGTGCCAGGATAATGTGACTGAGTAGGATATCGGGTCATGGTGCAGGTGGCCTTATTTCCCAGTGGGGCAGCACTATAAATTTGCCATTAGTGTGCACCGTCACAAGTCAGTACCCGTCCTGATATGACCTTAGATGTTGCCATGACATAGAGCTTCATCAACCAAGCAATCTATATGACAATTTGACATGTGTGATGGACTACGCTACTATGTTTGGAAATGGACAAACAAAGCCTGTGCATGGCATGTCAGTATGCGCACAATAACAAAGCCTGTGCATGGCATGTCAGTATGTGCACAATAACAAAGGCTGTGCATGGCATGTCGGTATGCACACGATAACAAATCCTGTGCATGGCATGTCGGTATGCACATGATAACAAAGCCTGTGCATGGGATGTCGGTATGCGCTCAATAACAAAGCCTGTGCATGGCATGTCAGTATGGGCATGATAACAAAGCATGTGCATGGCATGTCGGTATGCGCTGAATAACAAAGCCTGTGCATGGCATGTCGGTATGCACACGATAGCAAAGCCTGTGCACGGCATATCGGTATGCACATGGTAACAAAGCATGTGCATGGCATGTCGGTATGCGCTCAATAACAAAGCCTGAGCATGGCATGTCAGTATGTGCATGATAACAAAGCCTGTGCATGGCATGTCGGTATGTGCATGATAACAAATCCTGTGCACAGCATGTCAGTATGCGCACGATAACAAAGCCTGTGCATGGCATGTCGGTATGTGCACGATAACAAAGCCTGTGCCTGGCATGTCGGTATGCACACGAAAACAAAGCCTGTGCCTGGCATGTCAGTATGCGCATGATAACAAAGCCTGTCCATGGCATGTCGGTATGCGCATGATAACAAAACCTGTGTGTGGCATGTCGGTATGCGCATGATAACAAAGCCTGTGCATGGCATGTCAGTATGCGCATGATAACAAAGCCTGTCCATGGCATGTCGGTATGTGCATGATAACAAAACCTGTACGTGGCATGTCGGTATGGGCACGATAACAAAGCCTGTGCATGGTATGTCAGTATGCGCACGATAACAAAGCCTGTGCATGGCATGTCGGTATGCGCTCGATAACAAAGCCTGTGCATGGCATGTCGGTATGCGCATGATAACAAAACCTGTGCGTGGCATGTCAGTATGCACACGATAACAAAGCCTGTGCCTGGCATGTCAGTATGCACATGATAACAAAGCCTGTCCATGGCATGTCAGTATGCGCATGATAACAAAGCCTGTGCACGGCATGTCGGTATGCACATGATAACAAAGCCTGTGCATGGCATGTTGGTATGTGCATGATAACAAAGCCTGTGCATGGCATGTTGGTATGTGCACGATAACAAAGCCTGTGCATGGCATGTCAGTATGCACACGATAACAAAGCCTGTGCATGGCATGTCGGTATCCACACGATAACAAAGCCTGTGCATGGCATGTTGGTATGCGCACGATAACAAAGCCTTGCATGGCATGTCGGTATGCACATGATAACAAAGCATGTGCATGGCATGTCAGTATGCACATGGTAACAAAGCCTGTGCATGGCATGTCAGTATCCAGATGATAACAAAGCCTTGCATGGCATGTCGTTATGTGCATGATAACAAAGCCTGTGCATGGCATGTTGTTATGTGCATGATAACAAAGCATGTGCACGGCATGTCAGTATGCGCATGATAGCAAAGCCTGTGCATGGCATGTCAGTATGTGCACTATAACAAAGCCTGTGCATGGCATGTCAGTATGTGCACGATAACAAAGCCTGAGCATGGCATGTCAGTATGCACATGATAACAAAGCCTGTGCATGGCATGTCGGTATGCGCACGATAACAAAGCCTGTGCATGGCATGTCAGTATGCGCTCAATAACTAAGCGTGTGCATGGCATGTCGGTATGCACATGATAACAAAGCCTGTGCATGGCATGTCGGTATGCACACGATAACAAAGCCTGTGCACGGCATGTCGGTATGCACACGATAACAAAGCCTGTGCACGGCATGTCGGTATGCGCATGATAACAAAGCCTGTGCATGGCAGGTCGGTATGCGCATGATAACAAAGCCTGTGCATGGCATATCGGTATGCGCATGATAACAAAGCCTGTGCACGGTATGTCGGTATCCGCACGATAACAAAGCCTGTGCACGGCATGTCGGTATGCACACGATAACAAAGCCTGTGCATGGCATGGCGGTATGCACACGATAACAAAGCATGTGCATGGCATGTCAGTATGCGCACGATAACAAAGCATGTGCATGGCATGCCGTTATGTGCATGATAACAAAGCCTGTGCACGGCATGTCAGTATGCGCACGATAACAAAGCCTGTGCATGGCATGTCGGTATGTGCCCGATAACAAAGCCTGTGCATGGCATGTCGGTATGCGCACCATAACAAAGCCTGTGCATGGCATGTTGGTATGCACACGATAACAAAGCCTGTGCATGGCATGTCAGTATGCGCACGATAACAAAGCCTGTGCATGGCATGTCAGTATGCACATGATAACAAAGCCTGTGCATGGCATGTCAGTATGCACACGATAACAAAGCCTGTGCATGGCATGTTGGTATGTGCACGATAACAAAGCCTGTGCATGGCATGTTGGTATGTGCACGATAACAAAGCCTGTGCATGGCATGTCAGTATGCACATGATAACAAAGCCTGTGCACGGCATGTCGGTATGCACATGATAACAAAGCCTGTGCATGGCATGTTGATATGTGCACGATAACAAAGCCTGTGCATGGCATGTTGGTATGTGCACGATAACAAAGCCTGTGCATGGCATGTCAGTATGCACACGATAACAAAGCCTGTGCATGGCATGTCGGTATCCACACGATAACAAAGCCTGTGCATGGCATGTTGGTATGCGCACGATAACAAAGCCTTGCATGGCATGTCGGTATGCACATGATAACAAAGCATGTGCATGGCATGTCGGTATGCACATGACAACAAAGCCTGTGCATGGCATGTCAGTATGCACATGGTAACAAAGCCTGTGCATGGCATGTCAGTATGCACACGACAACAAAGCATGTGCATGGCATGTCAGTATGCACATGGTAACAAAGCCTGTGCATGGCATGTCAGTATGCAGATGATAACAAAGCCTTGCATGGCATGTCGTTATGTGCATGATAACAAAGCCTGTGCATGGCATGTTGTTATGTGCATGATAACAAAGCATGTGCATGGCATGTCAGTATGCGCATGATAGCAAAGCCTGTGCATGGCATGTCAGTATGTGCACGATAACAAAGCCTGTGCATGGCATGTCAGTATGCGCACGATAACAAAGCCTGAGCATGCCATGTCAGTATACACATGATAACAAAGCCTGTGCATGGCATGTCGGTATCCGCACGATAACAAAGCCTGTGCATGGCATGTCAGTATGTGCTCAATAACTAAGCGTGTGCATGGCATGTCGGTATGCACATGATAACAAAGCCTGTGCATGGCATGTCGGTATGCACACGATAACAAAGCCTGTGCATGGCATGTCGGTATGCACACGATAACAAAGCCTGTGCACGGCATGTCAGTATGCGCATGATAACAAAGCCTGTGCATGGCAGGTCGGTATGCGCATGATAACAAAGCCTGTGCATGGCATATCGGTATGCGCATGATAACAAAGCCTGTGCACGGTATGTCGGTATCCGCACGATAACAAAGCCTGTGCACGGCATGTCGGTATGCACACGATAACAAAGCCTGTGCATGGCATGGCGGTATGCACACGATAACAAAGCATGTGCATGGCATGTCAGTATGCCCACGATAACAAAGCATGTGCATGGCATGCCGTTATGTGCATGATAACAAAGCATGTGCACGGCATGTCAGTATGCGCACGATAACAAAGCCTGTACATGGCATGTCGGTATGTGCCCGATAACAAAGCCTGTGCATGGCATGTCGGTATGCGCACCATAACAAAGCCTGTGCATGGCATGTTGGTATGCACACGATAACAAAGCCTGTGCATGGCATGTCAGTATGCGCACGATAACAAAGCCTGTGCATGGCATGTCAGTATGCACATGATAACAAAGCCTGTGCATGGCATGTCAGTATGCACACGATAACAAAGCCTTGCATGGCATGTCAGTATGCGCATGATAACAAAGCCTGTGCATGGGATGTTGGTATGCGCATGATAACAAAGCCTGTGCACGGCATGTCAGTATGCACATGATAACAAAGCCTGTGCATGGCATGTCAGTATGTGCATGATAACAAAGCCTTGCATGGCATGTCAGTATGCGCATGATAACAAAGCCTGTGCATGGCATGATGGTATGCGCATGATAACAAAGCCTGTGCACGGCATGTCAGTATGCGCATGATAACAAAGCCTTGCATGGCATGTCAGTATGCGCATGATAACAAAGCCTGTGCATGGCATATCAGTATGCGCACGATAACAAAGCATGTGCATGGCATGTCAGTATGCGCATGATAACAAAGCCTGTGCATGGCATGTTGGTATGCGCATGATAACAAAGCCTGTGCACGGCATGTCGGTATGCACATGCTAACAAAGCCTGTGCATGGCATGTTGGTATGCGCATGATAACAAAGCCTGTGCACGGCATGTCAGTATGCATACGATAACAAAGCCTGCGCACGGCATGTGGGTATGCGCACGATAACAAAGCCTGTGCATGGCATGTGGGTATGTGCATGACAACTAAGCCTGTGCATGGCATGTCGGTATGCACACAATAACAAAGCCTGTGCATGGCATGTCGGTATGCGCACAGCACCAAAGCCTGTGCACGGCATGTCAGTATGCACACGATAACAAAGTCTGCGCACGGCATGTCGGTATGCACACGACAACAAATGCAACAAGTTAACCTTGTAAAAACAATGATACTTTAAAACTGAACTGAAGGAGATTATAATAATCAATTTATCTAAAGAAATAATTTAATTATAGCAGCTGCATAATGATGATGATGATGATGGTGGTGATGATGATGGTGATGATGGTGGTGATGATAATGGTGACGATGATGGTTGTTATGGCGATAATGATAGTGTAGGGGTCTGCACTGACCTCTCAGGCAAGTAACCACATAGACAGGTAGGCGTCGATAGTGTGGTGATATCATAAAGCCTAGGTGGTGTAATGGTTAGCACACTGGCCCGGAATGCAAAAGAGATGTGGGTTCGACTCTTCGAGTCCCGCTCTAGGAGCAATATTTCCCATTTTCATCACCCCCATGACAATAGTGATGATGATGATGGTGATAGCTGTTTTGTTGTCAGATAAAGTTAGAAGGGTTCAGCAACTACCCCTCCCCAACCCCCCGTTGTCCCTCGTAACCCCCTAGCATCACAACCCCCTCCCGAAACAATCTCTCACTCACCCCCCACCCACAGCCTCACCCCCACATTCACCCCCACATTCACCCCCACCCACAGCCTCACACCCACACCCACCTCCTCCCTATGTATTCCCTTCAGCCTTGCACCTGAGATACTTTGACTTGTGGAATCCACGACATGTGATGACCTGGGACTGTAGTTTGTGGTTGGAGGTGGTGTGTGTGTGTGTGTGTGAGGTGCAACTGTAAGATACACGATGCGGGGGGGGGGGGGGTAACGGTGCGGGGGGGGGGTAGTAATGCCGCGCGCCAGACTAGGTAGCGACAAGTATCGGCCAGGATTCGTACCCCAATCCTGGGGGTTCGAATTCCCGCAAGCTACGAAAGCGGAAGCGGGTGCACAACCCATTCGACTCCTCCCCCCCCCACCCCCAACACACACACCAGGGGCCATATGTATGAACAACTTTTTATCAGCTCTAGTGTTAAGGGTGGCAGCCAGGGTAGCTAGCGCCGGTGTTCTGAAATGGGTCACGGAGTATTTACGGAGCCAAAGCGTGGTGGCGTTAGCTAAGCTAGCAGTTATTTATAGATTTGGGAAATCCCTCTGATTGTTCCCGGCGAGCACCGCTATTTGACAATAACGCCGCCGATCCGGCGGCAGCGGCGGCGGTGGTGGCGGCGGCATTAATATCGCTTCGATTATTGGTTTAATTTGACCAAAATTCGGCAGCGGCGTTAATATCGCTTCGATTTCTGGTTTAATTTGGCCAAATTTTTTTGTATGTTACTCTGTTAAATAAAATTGGTCAAATTAACCCCAAAATCGAAGCGATATTAACGCCGCCGCTAAATCGGCGGCCATTTGTTTTGTTTACATTCGACAATATTAATATCACTGCCGATTTAACGGCGGCATTAATATCGCTTCGATTTTGGGGTTAATTTGACCAAATTTCACTTTTTGAGTAAGTTATTCTGTTAAATATGATAGCATTGACTAGATTTGGGCCTAATTGGTACCTAACACCACCCTTAAACCTGCTACGGAGTGGTGTTAGCGTACCCGACCTTAAATTCATGGTGTTTGCATAACACCGCTCCATATATACTGACTTTTCGCCGCTAACCTAGAAATCCTGTCCAAAACCAGTTTTGGCTCGCTAACATCACCCCATGCATACGGCCCCTGTAGACTGGTTAAGAGAAGAATTGGGCCGTGTCGGGCCAGTTAGCATCAGGCATGAGAGTCGATCAGTTGATACACACACACACATATACACACCTCCACGGTAGCGTGAGTGGTGGGCGCAGCGCTGTACACCCGAGCCATCAAAGTAGTTCAGTCAGTTTCCGCCAGACGGCGTGGGTTGGCGATCAAAGCCTGTTGCCGGCCTGCACCCCGATTGTCGTCTGCTCGTCGCTTGTACAGGTGTGGCGGTCTCCGATGCCACAAGGCTGATATGCCAAATGTCGCTTCTGCGCATGCGCGGATTTTAACACATATGCAAAAGACCCATGCGCTCGCCGGCTACAAGCTCAGGCACGGTACCCGGCTGTGTTAGGCCGAAATCTATTGAATGCGATCATATTTAACAGAATTACATACTCAAATAATGAAATTTAATTAAATTAACCTTAAATTCCAAGCGATATTAACGTAGCAGATCGATCAGCGTCGAATCGCCGAGTGTAAACAAAACAAATAGCAGTGATCGCCGCAACGTCCGAAAATCCGCGCATGCGCAGAAGCGACATTTGGCATATCAGCCTTGTGGCATCGGAGACCGCCACACCGGCGGACGGGAATAAAAGGGAGAGAAAGATGCTTGTCATGTGGATCTGACGGCGGCCGATGCGGGTGGATCCCAACGGTTGGGCCGCGGAGGACCCGCCAGATTAGGAGCACAAAAGAAGTGCCGCCATTTTGAGTCGGTGTCAGCGGGCTGTTGACTTTATCGGCCACTTTGCACCTGCATGCCCATAAAACTGGCGACAAGTAGCCGTGACAACAAGAGTCAACAAGTGAAGGGGCGGCGCCGGTTTCAATGGACGTGGGCTCGGGATGGCCGTGAACTTACAGGGGTGTGTGGGTGTGGATTAGGTGGGACTTGAGAAGAGCAAGTTGTCTAAACCCACACACCCTAACACCCACATCCTCTGCATATACAGTGAGATATGCATTTGAAAAAATATATTTTGGGTAAAGTATTTGTTCATCTGAATACGACATGCCATGCACAGGCTTGGTTATCGTGTGCATACCGATATCACATATACAGCCACATACGGACACACGTCACAAATACAGTCACACATACATACACACAACACTCAGACACAAACATACATACACACATACATGCACACATCACACATACAGACACACATACATACACACAACACAACACACATACAGACACACATACATTCATCACACATACATGCACATATACCTACCCACATCACACATACAGACACACATACATGTACACATCATACATAAAGACACACATACATACACACATACATCCAGATATCATATATATATACAGTTACAAATGCATACACATAACACACATACAGATGCACACATACATACATCATATATATATATATATATATATATATATATATATATATGTATATATATATATGCATACACACATATACACATCACACATACACACATACATGTACATATCATACATTCATACACACATACGGACACACATTCATACAGGCATCACACATACAGTCACACTCATACACATGAACACACCACTGCATATACACATCGAAGCATAGACACCTATCACCGACACCCAACAGAAACACATTACTGTAGACACCCACTAACACATTGACGCACACTGACACACAGAAACACATACATCCACATGTACATATATAAAGTACATACATACACTGCCACACATACACACATACATACATATACAGTCCACTACAACGTACACACATGCACACCCTGACAAACACACACGCACACGTACGCGCAGACACACACACATGTGGAGAGAGGTTACTGGTGTATTTAGTTTACTCTGGACCTATTTACATGTATGATAAAGTCTTGTGCAGTTTGTATCTGTCGGGCATTGGTCTAATCATCTCAGATAGCTTTGGCGGCCATCTTGTCGTCGGCACTCAGTAACTACTGTATAATGGCCGGTACACACCTACCGTTTATGATTCGCGCACTAAAACTCGCGACTCGACCCGACCTGCTTAAAACTGAAAACGGGCCGATTCGTTTTTCGAATCGCGAATCGCAATCATAAACGGCCGCTTTTAGCACTAAAAACTTAGTTTTATGCGCGAATCGCAATCGCTAGGTGTGCGCGGGGAGCGCACACCTAGCGATTTTTGTGCGCGAAACGGGCAGTTTTCGATCGTAAACGGGAGGTGTGCGCGCACAAACGGTAGGTGTGTACTGGCCATAAGGACGCCAGTATTCTGTATTTGGAAGGATGTGAACTCTGTAAACTACATACCCCTCCTCCATATACCAAACCAGTTGAGCGTCCGTCTCCTGTTTTCGGAGATCAGGGGATCCGAACCCATGGGTTTGTGGGTTCGAACCATGGTCGAGTCAAACCAATGACTTAAAAATATATACTGGCCGCTTCCTAGCCAGGCGCTCGGCATTATTAGGATAGGTCAAGGACTGGTTAGCTCAGTGTAGGATGATGTGACTGAGTGGGATATCATGTCATGGTGCTGGTTGCCTGATCCCCCAGTGGGGCAGCACTATAAGGTCACCATGAGTGCACACTGTCACAAGTCGGTACCCATCCTGTTATGACCTTATATGTTGCTAGGACTTATAACAACAAACAAACAACCCATATATGTTTGTTTATTGGGGGGTTTATGTCCTAGCAAAATCCAAGGTCATATCAGGACCGATTTGGGACAGTGCACACTCATGGCGACTTTCTAGTGCCAGGCTGTCAGGTTGAGAAGATGTCAGGTCGTCATGGTGCCAGGATGTCAGGTTGATAAGATGTCAGGTTGTCATGGTGCCAGGCTGTCAGGTTGATAAGATGTCACGTTGTCAGGTTGTCATAGTGTCAGGTTGATAAGATGTCAGGTTGTCATGGTGCCAGGCTGTCAGATTGAAAAGATGTCAGGTTCTCAGGGCATCAAGGTGTAAGGCTGTCAGGTTGATAATATGTCAGGTTGTCATGGTGTCAGGTTGTCAGGTTGATAAGATGTCAGGGTATCAGGTTGTCATGGAATCAGGCTGTCAGGTTGTCATGGTGTCAAACTGTCAAGTTGTCAGGCTGTCATCATCTCAGGCTGTCATTCTGTCAGGTTGTCTGTCAGGGTGTCAGTCTGTTTGGCTGTCAGGTTGTCATGGCGTCAGGATGTCAGACTATCAGGCTATCATCATATTTATCTGTCAGGCTGTCAGGCTGTCGTGGTGTTAGGTTGTGAGGCTGTTATTGTGTCAGGTTGTCTGTCAGGGTGTCAGTCTGTTAGGGTGTCAGGTTGGCATGGTGTCAGGATGTCAGGCTATAATCACATTTAGCTGTCAGGCTGTCAGGCTGTCATTGTGTCACGGTGTCAAGGTGTCCTGGTGTTAAAATGTCACGGTGTTAGACTGTCAGGTTGTCAAACTTTCAGGCTGTCATGCTGTCGGGCCAGTTAAAGCCAGGCATGATACAGACTCCTCTTTATTTACCTACTTACTCATGTAGTTTCTCACTGATGTATTTAGTTAAACTCACGCCGTTTTATTGTCTGCTTCTTCTCCAAACCACCCGACCAATCCTGGCTGATAAAAAAGAATCACAGCTGGACACTTATTATTGTGGTTACTGTTGTGCTCGGACACTTATCTCTTATAAGTTATATATATGTATATGTGTGTGTTATTGTCACACAAAAGACAGTCAGGGGATCGGCTGCGCCTACAGATCAGATAACCGTGGACGATCCTTTGTGGTCGGCTGTCCTCAAGGTGTTCATCTGTCAGTGGGATGAATTAGAATGCCGGGGAAGGCAAGTGTATTTGAAGAGCTCTTTTCCAAAACGCGATGAGTGCCGATCCAAAAGATGAACTTGCAATGCCAATGCCAAGCTCGTAGCTCGTGCTTTGGAAAAGAGCTCTTCATGTATATATGTATATATATGAGAAGCTATTTTCCAAAGCACGAGCTACGAGCTTGGCATTGGCATTGCAAGCTCATTTTTTTGATCGGCGCTTGTTGCGTTTTGGAAATGGGCTCTTCTGTTATATGCTACACCCACTGGAGTCGTTCAGCTGGGTGCGCTACTTGTCTATCGTGTGTGGCGCCACACACGTGAAACCACTATTGATATTGTCGTAGGGTGATGAACATTGGAAGTATTGCGCCCATAGCAGGATTCGAACCTACAGCTCTTGCATTCTGGTATAGTGTGCTGACCATTACACCACCTGGGCTCCCCTGATGTCATCACTGAATCCATACCTACCTGTCTATATGGTTCCCTGCCTGAGACGTCAGCGCAGACTACTACACTCGTCCCCCTTATACATAATTTAAATGGCTTACATATATAAATCGTTTAATACTTACAATTGCATACATACAAGCAATGTTCTTTCATTTAAGTACACGGGGTGGCTGCAGCAAGTATGCAGGGCATAGCTTGTACATGATCCTGGTCACAGCACGGATGGCATAGCTGGAGGGTGATGAAAATGGGAAATATTACACCTGAGCAGGGTTCGAACCCATACCTCTTGCATTCCGGATAGTGTGCTACCGATTATACCACCTAGGATCCCTGATGTCATCACTTTCCCCACGCCGATTTGTCTATTTGGCTCCTTGCCTGACTACTGCACTCATCCTCCTGGAATTGTAAGTCTTTTCAATGGTGTACATCCATAAATTGTTTAATACTTACAATGCACTTAAATTGTTTAATACTTACAACGCATATAGACGTATTTCCTGTGACGTCACAATACATAATTAGGTGTGTATACATGTGCAACTTCGCTCAAAACAACACCCGATTGCACTGCAAACTCAATGGCCTTATGCAATCTTCATACAGAAAAAGTCAAATATCTCTAAAACCGCGCCACCTAGAAACAAACTGTGTGGCACACAAACAGATCAAATGTTTAACGAACAGATTGTATTAAATTTATATGTTTATTGTTCTGTATTTCTATTAATCTTGAATAACATGGAAGTTTTGCACTGCGTGTCTTTGCAAACTCAATGGCTGTGCGCATTTCTTTTCCAGCCAAAGTGCGCGCGCAAACACAATGTTTGTAAACATTAAAAGGGGTCAATACATACATATGGTAGATTCAACAACCACACATCACACAGCTTGTACCGGATCCTGGTCATGGAACCAATGTAATGGTGGTTTTTTTTCTGCAGATGGGAAATATTGCACCTAACCAGGATTCAAACCCACGCTTCTTGCTAACATCATAACCACCAAACTATCTTCTCACAGATGCACTCACCTTACCCACACCTACCTGCATATGCGGCTCCTTGTCGGAGAGGTCAGTGCAGACTACCACCATATTAACGCATCATGCTTGCATGAAGGTCACATCTGCTACAAATTATCCTGTTGCTATGACATATCATTTGCAACAGGTGCTTTGCAATGCTAACTCAGCTAATGACCGATTATCATTGTATAGTTGCACCATTATGTGTTATGTGTAAACATACGAGAATAGAACGTGTATACACCAGACGGGATAACCGCATGAGTTGAGCGTCCGTCTCCCATTCTGGTAGATCATGGGATCGTGGGTTCGAACCCTGGTCAAGTCAAACCAATGACTTAAAAATTAATACATGTCGCTTCCTAGCCTGACGCTCTGGATTATTAGGATAGGGCAAGGAACAGTGGAATGAGGACGACTAATCGTCTGTGATTGAAATTTCCCCTCCTTAAACAACTAATCTACCAAAAAACAATATTAAATGAAATAGACGAGACGGGATGACTGACCGAGTTGAGCATCCCTCTCCCATTTTGGTAGGTCGTGGGATTCGAACCCACGGGTTCAAACCCTGGTCGAGTCAAGCCAATGACTTAATTGTTGGTACATGTCGCTCCTTTCTTGCTGCTCGGCATTATCAGGATAGGGCATGGAGCGGTGGAATGAAGAAGACCAAAATCAACTAATGTACAAAGAAAAATGCCAGAAGACCAATGCCCAGACTCTGGCCACTAACTTATACAGAATAAATGATTATTTATTGTCCCCTGTCAAAAACCAAGGCACTTAGATTCTATTTTTCCTATCCAACTTACAGACTGGTGCACTTATTAAGCATTTGTTGCTTCATGGAAGGTGATACTGAATCAATTTAGTATAATCTGTTCCTGCTGAAACCTATGAACCAGTGTCCCACAACTGGTTCATCAAAGGCTGTGGTATGTGTTGTCCTGTATGCGGGAAAGTGCATATAAACGAGCCCTTGCTGCTTATCGGAAAGAGTAGCCTATGTGGCAACAGTGGGTTTCCTCCAAAGAAATATGTCAGAATTACCATATATTTGACGTCCAATAGCCAAGGATAAAAATCAATGCGCTCTAGAGGCGTCGTTAAAATAAAACAAACATCTTTGCTGAAGCCTATGAGGCCAGGCACACCTCAATTAATTTGGAATGATTAAACATCAGATATTTCTGAAATTAGACATTTAGAATAAAAGTTACTTCAAAGTAAGGTAAGGTAGAATATAACAAATCAACCTAATATATTTATCTCAAAATATGGCAGAAACTTAAAATTATCAGATTATGCAACTTTAAAGATGCACAATCCGATGAAAACGTCAACATTTTCAAAAGCCCCCAAAAATATTCTACCAATCTAAATTAGTTACTGGTACACATATTAAGCATTTTTTTGTCACGCAGAAAGGAAGAATGAGGCAATTTAATTGAGCCTCTTACTGCAGAAGCTTATCGTGTGAAGAGTTTTGGCATGCTTGCCCAAATTAATTAGGCATATTTGCACTTCAAATATCTCAAAAGTCAGCCATTTAAAATAAAAGTTACTTCAAGCTAAAGTAAAATAGATTACAATGAACAACCTAATATATTTATCTGAGAAAATAACAAATACTCAATGCCATTGGACTATGCAACTTTAATTTAGATGAGGAGTGGTGTGTAGTTTTTTAGCTTACAGATTAAAGCTGCATAGTCCGATGAAGTATCAAATTTTCAAAACCAAAATAATTATGTAGATTTGACTCTACATATGTAACTTAGATATTGATGCACATATCAAGCATTTATTGCCATATAGAAGGGGATACTAATTTAATAGAACCTGTTACTGTTGAAGCCTATGGTGTCAGAGTTTTGGCGTGCTTGCCAAAACTAAGTTTACATGATTGAATTTCAAATATTTCAAAACTTATCCATTTAAAATAAAAGTAACTTCAACCTGAAATAAGGTAGATTATAACGATCAATTTAATATATTTATCTCAGAGAAATTACCAAAACTCAAAACCATTGGACTATGCAACTTTAACTTTAGAGATCCTCTTCTGACTGATCTATGCCCTATTGGTCGGCGGAGCCCTGAAGTCATATAATTGTACGTGTCCTCTCCAATGTCTATCCAGCCTTCTCTCAAATGCTTCTACCATTGGTCCTTCAACCACTTGTGCTGGAAAACTGCCTCTCGAAAGAAAAATGATTGTTTCCTGACCTCAAGTCTGGGCCTTATGTTGTAGTGTGCTGCACCGCCACCAGGGGTCTGAGTAGTACTGGGTATCTTTGCAGTGACGCAGAACAGATGTCTATTCGTTGGGGTTTTACGTCCTAACAACATCTCAGGTTATATCAGGATGGGTACCAACTTATGACAGGGCGCACTCATGGTGACTTAATAGTGCTGCCCGTCTAGGAGACCAGATCACTGACACCATGACCCAATTTCCTACTCAGTCACATTGGTCGTAATGCGA
>JASIRB010003917.1:0-14379 GCA_030323885.1 Branchipolynoe longqiensis | reverse complement strand
TGAAATGGGAGAGAATGCAAAAAGACAAGATGGCGGCCAGAGAACGCCGTCGATTTCACTTTTAAATTGCATTAAAGTATATGTTTTATTATATTTTCCAACTCAAAAGTAGTGGGTAAACATGAAGACATATACAAATAATAAATGTTACTTCTTAGATTGTGAAATTAGGCTCTCATAAAGACTCAATTCATTAGCCCGATTTTTCAACCATTTTTATATAAGGCTGGTTTTCACCCCTGAACTGGAAGTACGGGGTGAATCTTTTATCTAATTGCTATGTAGCAATGAACCAAAAAGTATGAATATAAACAAATTAACTTTCTGAAAGTTTGATTCCAACATTTATTTCTATTTTTGGGTTGGCGTTTACGTGGTTTTGCGTCTGACCTCTTCATATATATAGCTCTCCCTCTGACAACTAAGAACACCCCTGTCTGAGAACCAGCAGTGCCTTCATTTAGGTGTCTTGACTTATAAGTGTGTACACGTCTCTCCGGGAACCAGCACCCCGAGGTGGCCCCGCACACATGCCCAGAGGCTCTGTTAAGTAAGGTGATTACGGTGATTACCTCACTAACAATGGGCGCAAGTTGCAGCCTGTGCGCAAAGGGATGAAACAAAGCCATGACTGCTGCCATCTGGTGGTTAGCATTGTCAGCGTTTACACCGGCTCATGCCCGTCGCACAATAGGCGACAACTGCTCCTGAGTCACATTGATCATTCTCTCCCATTTCACCAACTCTGTGCCGATATAATTAGTCATTTGATACTGGAACCAGGGGTTCCACTTCCTGTTCCATACGAACGCCGTTTTAGCCAGTATTTAGACTACGCTGTCATTCACAAATACCACAAGTGCGGGGTGAATCTTTTATCTAATGGCGACTGTACATATTATGTGGCAGGCTGCGTTTCAGGGAATACGTACAGCAAGAGGTAACACTCATTTAATCTCTTCAAAGATTTAAATCTGATTAATATTGTCTTTTCTGGTAAAAGAACTTTATGCATCTTTCCATTCAAAGAAAAGTACCATTTTAAATATGTCATATTGTAAGTTTATTGTGCAAAGCCCTAGAGTGGCTCCTGCTATTAAGGGTACTTTATTAAGTCTACTATATTATTAGTATTATTATAGCCAAACGTGATGGACCAATGAGTTGAGAGTCCGTGGTAGATTGTGTACTGTGGTTGTCAGGTATCGGGAAGATACTCCGTCACTCAACAGGTAAGCAGCCACTCAGCACACTGACGTCCAGTCAACAAGTCTCGCCCGACACCAAGCCACCAGCCCCAAAGAAACAAAAAAACAACCCTAACTAACCGCACCACCTGATGAATGTCTTTGTTAATACATCACCTGGCTTGTCTCACAGCGCCACCACGGCCAGCCGTCACACTACACCACTGTAGCGCCACCCTCAATGACCCATCACACTACACGATTACAGAAACACCATCCTTGACCCACCATACTAGAGGACTATGAGACACCCTCAATGACCCACCATACTACACGACTATGGGACACCTCGGTGACTCACCACACTACACGACTACAGCGCCACCCTTAGTAAACCACCACACTACACGACTACAGCGCCACCCTCGGTGACCCACCGCACTACATGACTACAGCACCACCCTCGGTGAACCACCACACTACACAACTACAGCGTCAGCCTGGCTGACCCACCACACTACACTACATGACTACAGCACCACCCTAGGTGACACACCACACTACATGACTACAGCGCCACCCTTAGTGAACCACCACACTACATGACTACAGAACAACCCTTAGTGAAGCACAACACTATGCGACTACAGCGCCACCCTTGGTGACCCACCATACTATACGACTACAGCGCCACCCTCGGTGACCCACCACACTACGTGACTACAGGGCCACCCCGGTGACCCACCACACTACGTGACTACAGGGCCACCCCTGTGACCCACCACACTACATGACCACAGCACCACCCTCGGTGCCCTGCCAAACTACATGACTACACCCTCAGCGAACCACCACACCACATCACTACAGCACCACCCTCAGTGAATCACCACACTACACAACTACTGTGCCACCCTCAGTGAACCACCACACTACACGACTACAGCACCACCCTCAGTGAACCACCACACTACATGATTACAGCACCACCCTCAGTGAACCACCACACTACATGACTACAGCACCACCCTCAGTGAACCACCACACTACACGACTACAGCACCACCCTCAGTGAACCACCACACTACACGACTACAGCACCACCCTCAGTGAACCACCACACTACTCTACAGCACCACCCTCAGTGAACCACCACACTACACGACTACAGCACCACCCTCAGTGAACCACCACACTACACGACTACAGCACCACCCTCAGTGAACCACCACACTACACGACTACAGCACCACCCTCAGTGAACCACCACACTACACGACTACAGCACCACCCTCAGTGAACCACCACACTACACGACTACAGCACCACCCTCAGTGAACCACCACACTACATGACTACAGCACCACCCTCAGTGAACCACCACACTACACGACTACAGCACCACACTCAGTGAACCACCACACTACATGACTACAGCACCACCCTCAGTGAACCACCACACTACATGACTACAGCACCACCCTCAGTGAACCACCACACTACACAACTACAGCACCACCCTCAGTGAACCACCACACTACATGATTACAGCACCACACTCAGTGAACCACCACACTACACGACTACAGCACACCCTCAGTGAACCACCACACTACACGACTACAGCACCACCCTCAGTGAACCACCACACTACACGACTACAGCACCACCCTCAGTGAACCACCACACTACACGACTACAGCACCACACTCAGTGAACCACCACACTACACGACTACAGCACACTCTCAGTGAACCACCACACTACACAACTACAGCACCACCCTCAGTGAACCACCACACTACATGACTACAGCAGCACCCTTGGTGACCCATCAAACTATACAACTACAGCACCACCCTCAGTGACCACCACACTACATGACTACAGCACCACCCTCAGTGAACCACCACACTACACGACTACAGCACCACTCTCAGTGAACCACCACACTACATGATTACAGCACCACCCTCAGTGAACCACCACACTACACGACTACAGCACCACTATCAGTGAACCACCACACTACAGCACCACACTCAGTGAACCACCACACTACACAACTACAGCACCACCCTCAGTGAACCACCACACTACATGACTACAGCACCACCCTCAGTGAACCACCACACTACCCGACTACAGCACCACTCTCAGTAAACCACCACACTACATGACTACAGCACCACACTCAGTGAACCACCACACTACCCGACTACAGCACCACTCTCAGTGAACCACCACACTACACGATTACAGCACCACCCTCAGTGAACCACCACAATACACGACTACAGCACACTCTCAGTGAACCACCACACTACACGACTACAGCCCCACCCTCAGTGAACCACCAAGCTACACGACTACAGCACCACCCTCAGTGAACCACCACACTACATGACTACAGCACCACACTCAGTAAACCACCACGCTACACGACTACAGCACCACCCTCAGTGAACCACCACACTACACGACTACAGCACCACTCTCAGTGAACCACCACACTACATGACTACAGCACCACACTCAGTGAACCACCACACTACACGACTACAGCACCACACTCAGTGAACCACCACACTACACGATTACAGCACCACCCTCAGTGAACCACCACACTACATGACTACAGCACCACCCTCAGTGAACCACCACACTACACGATTACAGCACCACCCTCAGTAAACCAACACAGTACACGACTACAGCACCACACTCAGTGAACCACCACACTACCCGATTACAGCACCACTCTCAGTGAACCACCACACTACATGATTACAGCACCACACTCAGTGAACCACCACACTACACGACTACAGCACCACACTCAGTAAACCACCACACTACACGACTACAGCACCACCCTCAGTGAACCACCACACTACACGACTACAGCACCACTCTCAGTGAACCACCACACTACATGATTACAGCACCACTCTCAGTGAACCACCACACTACACAACTACTGCGCCACACTCAGTGAACCACCACACTACACGACTACAGCACCACTCTCAGTAAACCACCACACTACATGACTACAGCACCACACTCAGTGAACCACCACACTACACGACTACAGCACCACTCTCAGTGAACCACCACACTACATGACTACAGCGCCACACTCAGTGAACCACCGCACTACACAACTACAGCACCACACTCAGTGAACCACCACACTACATGATTACAGCACCACACTCAGTGAACCACCACACTACACGACTACAGCACCACCCTCAGTGAACCACCACACTACATGATTACAGCACCACCCTCAGTGAACCACCACACTACACGACTACAGCACCACTCTCAGTGAACCACCACACTACACGACTACAGCACCACACTCAGTGAACCACCACACTACACGACTACAGCACCACCCTCAGTAAACCACCACACTACACGACTACAGCACCACCCTCAGTAAACCACCACACTACACGACTACAGCACCACCCTCAGTGAACCACCACACTACATGATTACAGCACCACCCTCAGTGAACCACCACACTACACGACTACAGCACCACACTCAGTGAACCACCACACTACACGACTACAGCACCACCCTCAGTGAACCACCACACTACATGATTACAGCACCACCCTCAGTGAACCACCACACTACACGACTACAGCACCACTCTCACTGAACCACCACACTACACGACTACAGCACCACTCTCACTGAACCACCACACTATACGACTACAGCACCACTCTCAGTGAACCACCACACTACATGATTACAGCACCACCCCCAGTGAACCACCACACTACACGACTATAGCCCCACCCTCAGTGAACCACCACGCTACACGACTACAGCACCACCCTCAGTGAACCACCACACTACCCGACTACAGCACACTCTCAGGGAACCACCACACTACATGATTACAGCACCACCCTCAGTGAACCACCACACTACACGACTACAGCACCACACTCAGTGAACCACCAGACTACCCGACTACAGCACCACACTCAGTAAACCACCACACTACACGACTACAGCACCACACTCAGTGAACCACCACACTACACGACTACAGCACCACTCTCAGTGAACCACCACACTACATGATTACAGCACCACCCTCAGTAAACCACCACACTACACAACTACAGCACCACCCTCAGTGAACCACCACACTACATGACTACAGCACCACACTCAGTGAACCACCACACTACACGACTACAGCACCACCCTCCGTGAACCACCACACTACATCACTACTGCACCACCCTCAGTGAACCACCACACTACATGACTACAGCACCACACTCAGTAAACCACCACACTACACAACTACAGCACCACACTCAGTGAACCACCACACTACACGATTACAGCACCACCCTCAGTGAACCACCACACTACACGACTACAGCACCACCCTCAGTAAACCACCACACTACATGATTACAGCACCACCCTCAGTGAACCACCACACTACACAACTACAGCACCACACTCAGTGAACCACCACACTACACGATTACAGCACCACCCTCAGTGAACCACCACACTACACGACTACAGCACCACACTCAGTGATCCACCACACTACACGATTACAGCACCACCCTCAGTGAACCACCACACTACACGACTACAGCACCACCCTCAGTGAACCACCACACTACACGACTACAGCACCACCCTCAGTAAACCACCACACTACACGACTACAGCACTACCCTCAGTGAACCACCACACTACACGACTACAGCACCACACTCAGTAAACCACTACACTACACGACTACAGCACCACACTCAGTGAACCACCACACTACATGACTACAGCACCACCCTCAGTGAACCACCACACTACACGACTACAGCACCACCCTCAGTGAACCACCACACTACATCACTACTGCACCACCCTCAGAACCACACATTACATGACTACAGCACCACACTCAGTAAACCACCACACTACACATACGCACCACACTCAGGAACCACCACACTACACGATTATAGCACCACCCTCAGTGACCACCACACTACACGACTACAGCACCACCCTCAGTAAACCACCACACTACACGACTACACCACTACCCTCAGTGAACCACCACACTACACAACTACAGCACCACACTCAGTGAACCACCACACTACACGACTACAGCACCACACTCAGTGAACCACCACACTACACGACTACAGCACCACACTCAGTGAACCACCACACTACACGACTACAGCACCACCCTCAGTGAACCACCACACTACACGACTACAGCACCACACTCAGTGAACCACCACACTACACGACTACAGCACCACACTCAGTGAACCACCACACTACACGACTACAGCACCACCCTCAGTGAACCACCACACTACACGACTACAGCACCACCCTCAGTGAACCACCACACTACACGACTACAGCACCACACTCAGTAAACCACCACACTACACGACTACAGCACCACACTCAGTGAACCACCACACTACACGACTACAGCACCACACTCAGTGAACCACCACACTACATGACTACAGCACCACACTCAGTAAACCACCACACTACATGACTAGTGCACCACCCTCAGTGAACTACCACACTACATGTCTACTGCACCACCCTCAGTGAACCACCACACTACATAACTACAGCACCACCCTCAGTGAACCACCACACTACATGATTACAGCACCACCCTCAGTGAACCACCACACTACACGACTACAGCACCACACTCAGTGAACCACCACACTACACGATTACAGCACCACACTCAGTGAACCACCACACTACACGACTACAGCACCACCCTCAGTGAACCACCACACTACACGACTACAGCACCACACTCAGTGAACCACCACACTACACGACTACAGCACCACACTCAGTGAACCACCACACTACACGACTACAGCACCACCTCAGTAACCACCACTACCGACTACAGCACCACCCTCAGTGAACCACCACACTACACGACTACAGCACCACCTCAGTGAACCACCACACTACACGACTACAGCACCACACTCAGTGAACCACCACACTACAGACTACAGCACCACCCTCAGTGAACCACCACACTACACGACTACAGCACCACTCTCAGTGAACCACCAGACTACAGCACCACACTCAGTGAACCACCACACTACACGACTACAGCACCACCCTCAGTGAACCACCACACTACACGACTACAGCACCACCCTCAGTGAACCACCACACTACACGACTACAGCACCACACTCAGTGAACCACCACACTACATGACTACAGCACCACACTCAGTGAACCACCACACTACACGACTACAGCACCACTCTCAGTGAACCACCACACTACATGACTACAGCACCACCCTCAGTGAACCACCACACTACACGACTACAGCACACTCTCAGTGAACCACCACACTACACGACTACAGCACCACCCTCAGTGAACCACCACACTACACGACTACAGCACCACCCTCAGTGAACCACCACACTACATGACTACAGCACCACCTCAGTGAACCACCACACTACACGACTACAGCACCACCCTCAGTGAACCACCACACTACATGACTACAGCACCACCCTCAGTGAACCACCACACTACACGACTACAGCACCACACTCAGTGAACCACCACACTACATGACTACAGCACCACACTCAGTGAACCACCACACTACACGACTACAGCACACTCTCAGTGAACCACCACACTACACGACTACAGCACCACCCTCAGTGAACCACCACACTACACGACTACAGCACCACCCTCAGTGAACCACCACACTACATGATTACAGCACCACACTCAGTGAACCACCACACTACACGACTACAGCACCACTCTCAGTGAACCACCACACTACACGACTACAGCACCACACTCAGTGAACCACCACACTACACGACTACAGCGGCACTCTCAGTGAACCACCACACTACACGACTACAGCACCACTCTCAGTGAACCACCACACTATATGATTACAGCACCACCCTCAGTGAACCACCACAATACATGATTACAGCACCACCCCCAGTGAACCACCACACTACACGACTACAGCCCCACCCTCAGTGAACCACCAAGCTACACGACTACAGCACCACCCTCAGTGAACCACCACACTACATGACTACAGCGCCACACTCAGTAAACCACCACACTACACGACTACAGCACCACCCTCAGTGAACCACCACACTACATGACTACAGCACCACACTCAGTAAACCACCACACTACATGACTACAGCACCACACTCAGTGAACCACCACACTACATGACTACAGCACCACCCTCAGTGAACCACCACACTACATGATTACAGCACCACACTCAGTAAACCACCACACTACATGATTACAGCACCACCCTCAGTGAACCACAACACTACATGACTACAGCACCACACTCAGTAAACCACCACACTACATGATTACAGCACCACCCTCAGTAAACCACCACACTACATGATTACAGCGCCACACTCAGTAAACCACCACACTACCCGACTACAGCACCACCCTCAGTAAACCACCACACTACATGATTACAGCACCACACTCAGTGAACCACCACACTACATGACTACAGCTCCACTCTCAGTAAACCACCACACTACACGACTACAGCTCCACTCTCAGTGAACCACCACACTACACGCCTACAGCGCCACACTCAGTGAACCACCACACCACATGACTACTGCACCACCCTCAGTGAACCACCACACTACACGACTACAGCTCCACTCTCAGTGAACCACCACACTACACGACTACAGCACCACTCTCAGTGAACCACCACACCACATGACTACTGCACCACCCTCAGTGAACCACCACACTACACGACTACAGCTCCACTCTCAGTGAACCACCACACTACACGATTACAGCACCACCCTCAGTGAACCACCATGCTACACGCCTACTGCGCCACCCTCAGTGAACCACCACACTACACGATTACAGCACCACCCTCAGTGATCCGCCACACTGCACGACTACAACACCACCCTCGCCTGCTGTAACTTCGCCATCTTCCACCTACTGCCGCGTCTGGAGACAGACGTGTGTATCCCGGAAGTGATAACGTCATCAAAGATGGGAAGTACAGTAAGTACAGGTGTGAGAGGTTCAGGTTGTGGTTGATGTGTCAGGGTGACACCTGGTGGTGCTATTTACAGTGTCTGCCTTCAGCGACTCCTGTCATCGCCAGCGTCTGTCATCAGGTTCAATGGCAGTCCCCCTGGTGACAGGACGCCTGTCATCAGGTTCAATGGCCATCCCCCTGGTGATAGGACGCCTGCTGTGGCAGGGAAAATTGCGTTGGTTGCAAAGGTGTCATTTAGCGACATACACAAGTGTGCTCCTTTATATGACAGTGAATAGAATGTGTGAGAACTGAGACAAACAGCATGGTATAGTTAATTAAAGTTGCATAGTCCGATAGCTTTGAGTTTCTCTCATTTTCTGAGATAAATATATTAAGTTGTTCAATATAATCTACCTTACTTTAATTTGAAGTAACTTTTATTTTAAATGGCTCACAATATTTGAAGTGCAACCATGTAAAATTAATTTTGGCAAGCATGCAAACACTCTGACACCATAGGCTTCTGTAGTAACAGGTTCTACTCAATTGCCTCAGCATTCCCTTCTGTGTGGCGACAAATGTTTAATAAGTGCACTAGTATCTAAGTATCTTATATGTAGAATCAAATCTAGATAATTGTTTTGGTTTTGAAAATTTGATGTTTTCATCGGACTATGCAGCTTTAAACACTCTTTGTATGGCATGTGTCTATCGTCAGAAGAAAGATACGTACTTTGATAGATAATGAGTACTATACTGGGTGAAGCGTCACAGTAAGTAACGTACAACACAATGTGTCTACCATACCTAAAAGATCTGGTCAGATGATTTTAGCATGACTTATTTCCATTCGCTTTAACTTAACTATATGTATATATATATACTAGAACTATTAACTGTACTGCACGGCACACTACTAAGAATGGGGTGCTCGGTGTAATGGTTCTGGACAGATGAATCCCTACCTTAACTATATATGTATATATACTAGAACTATTAACTGTACTGCACCGCACACTACTAAGAATGGGGTGCCCGGTGTAATGGTTCTGGACAGATGAATCCCTACCTTAACTATATATGTATATATACTAGAACTATTAACTGTACTGCACGGCACACTACTAAGAATGGGGTGCCCGGTGTAATGGTTTTGGACAGATGAATCCCTACTTTAACTATATATATATATATACTAGAACTATTAACTGTACTGCACGGCACACTACTAAGAATGGGGTGCTCGGTGTAATGGTTCTGGACAGATGAATCCCTACCTTAACTATATATATATATATACTATAACTATTAACTGTACTGCACGGCACACTACTAAGAATGGGGTGCCCGGTGTAATGGTTCTGGACAGATGAATCCCTACCTTAACTATATATATATATATATACTATAACTATTAACTGTACTGCACCGCACACTACTAAGAATGGGGTGCTCGGTGTAATGGTTCTGGACAGATTGTAAAATATTCTGACTTTTTAGGTCCGGTTCATAAATAAATAATAGTTAAAATAAATTCTAAAATATCTCCTTTTCATAAAACTCATATGTGAAGCATTGAGAAAACTGTTTTAATCATATTTAAATCATCCAGTTATTTCTATAAAGTCATTATAATAACATTCAAATTATATAAGTACCACTATAAAACCTCTCTAATAATACCTAATTCATTCTATCATGTTGCTAAATACATATGCATAATATTCAAACCAAGTTGTGAAACCATGGTAGATTATGTATATTAAGTGACGTGATAATTAATATCAGATTGTTCTAAGGTTCTACATCAAATATAACCACTGGAGATAAGAACTCTGGAAAATTATGACTGTATTGGTATATTTACATGTATTACTGAATTGAAGTATGTTGGTATTATATATTGTATGAAAGGAGGTAAATGCTGAAACTAAGGGCAGCATATACAGTTGATGCAGACTGGTTTCTTCACCCAGACAAATAGTCTGTGAAGAATGCCACAGAATGGGTATAATAATTAAGTCAAGAATTTATGTGTGCTTGTTATTGTTATGGTATGACTTACAGATGCCAGTATCTGAGGGAGTGTTAGGACACAGGTGACAATGCATGGGGGTTGTGTGTGTGTGTGTGTGAGTGTTTGCAGGACCTGCCAAAGCCAGGTGTCAGGCTGGAAGTGGGAGGAGTGTGTGTGTGTGTGTGTGTGTGGTGAGCCCTCCCTGCCCCACCTGGTGGCAGTTTGCTGAACTAAAATATTATAAAATATCTAATTCTCAAAGTAAGACATGTAGAAACTCTTACTATTTTGGAGTTGTCCCAATCTAAGGGACTGGTGACCACGGGTGTTATGTAAATATAAACAGAGTTGATATTCCCATATAAGTGTAATTGGTGAACTTGATGGGAAAATATGTATCTGACTTGGGGTGGGTGGGTTGGCCCCCCACCCCACTCCCCACCACTGACTGGAGGGGTTCAGCCAATGAAATGCCATGTGACACTCTCTGACTGAGGAGACTCCCAGCAACTGTACCTGTATTTTGAATGTTGAATCTGAATAAAAGAGCTGGGCAGGGGGTGTGGCAGGCAGATGACCTGGAGACAGCACAGCAGGAGGAGCCAGCCACTCCTCCCTACTAGACTTTACCACACTTAATTTCTGTTGGTTTGATATTTCTTGGAACATATATAGTAAGCGGATATAGTAAGCGGATATAGTAAGCAGATACAGTAAGCGGATCATCGCTTGAGTAATATCATACATTAGTGCTTTCAGGCCTCCACACACAGAAGTTAGGGTTCTATTTCCTATTAAGATTCTAGCGTGTAAAATACCGCTAGTTAACAGTGGTGGACCATGACGGCTTTGTCAATTCTGGTGAGTTTTTTGTTGTTGCTTGCATTGTTGACAACGAACTGCATATTTTCTGATTCGAACAGGTACTCAGGAGGAGGCGTCCAGTGCCAATATTGTGATCTTTTAATTGTGTTATTTGCTCTTAGGATTTGTTGTTGGTTGTTAACATGTTTTGTTGTGTACATTTTGAGGGCATTTTGTGGGGATGATGGGAAATGTAGCAGTATAGCTGCAGTCCTAACGCATGTGGATGGCAGACGGCCACCAGGGGTAAATGGGCGAGTGTGTTTGCCATGGGTGCATATTTTTGTGACAGACTATAGTCAGAAGAAGACTGAAGAATGGTTGTAAGGGGTAACTTAGTGATTCTGACAGTAATGTGAATATGTGACAGGAATTTTTGGGATAGATTGGGATTTCACTGGAGTTATTGTCTGCTGGTTACAGCTAGTATTGCTGGGAGCCAGGTTCAATTATTTCAAGCTAGATTATATTTTGTGTGGATTCACATATTTGTGGATTCACCTATTTGTGGATTCACCTATTTGTGGATTCACCTATTTGTGGATTTGCCTATTTGTGGATTTGCCTATTGTGGATTGGGGGTCATATTTTGCTTCTGAAAATTTGTATTGTGGGTTGGCCACAACCAGTTGCTTAATTGTGAGTCTGCTGCGGACAAGTTGGGTAGTTGTAGGTTGGCTGCAACCCTTTGAGAGTTGTGAGTCAGCTGCAGTTAGCTGGCTGCTGTGGGTAGCTCCATTTGGCAGGGTGTTGGGGGTTAACCATAATAGTTTTTCATTGGCATTGTATTTTGGCCTAGTGGTCCTGCTAGTGTGAAGCAAGCCGACTGGTAGACTGGAGTTGATCACCCATGGGGTTGACTTGTACATCTTGGTTGACCCATGTGTTGACTAAATTGTCTAACTGACCGCGTGTTGACTTGTGTGGAGTTGGTAACTAACCGACTTCTGTAATTTTTCTCATAACACGTGATTGTTACATTGAATTGAAAATTTAGTGTGCTTGGCTGAGTGCCGGGCATTTTGTGATTGAAATCCCAATTGTGGTTGTGAACCGGAAGTGTAGTAATTTCGGCTATGGTTCAAAATTAGGGTTCACACCATTCACTGTTCACATAAAACTGTTTTTGTTGTTGTTGTTGTTGATTATCTCAATTGCTTGTTGTATAAATCAGTGTTGATTGTTGATACCGGAATTTTTTAGGGGGATTTTTTTGTTTGTTGATTGATAGGGAGTCAATATCCTAACAAAATGGCTATATCGCCAGATCAGTACGGAAACTTTCAGAAGTGGTTGCGGGATCACATGGCAGCAGGTCAAATACCTATGGATGCCAAGGAGACTGACTATGCAGATCAGTACCTAAGAGATCTATTTGGATCGTACCAGATAGCAATGCAGCACTCTGTACCACAGGTACCAGAAAAACCGTACCGTCTGAAAATTGGGGAATTCTCTGGCTTAGTAGGGATAACAGATAGGTCTGTGAAAGGGGCCTTACGGAAATGGTTGGATGGGATTGAAGCCGCCAGAGCGCATGGGGGGGATAAATTTGATGATTCAGTGATCTTGGCATTTGCCTTGACTCACTCCCAGGGTTCATTAAGGGATGTTCTGAGGTCACTCCAAACGAGGCAGCATGATACCCCATGGGAGGTGGTGAAGAAGGAGGTCATGGAAACCTTACTCACTGCAGATGAAGAAGAGTTTCTACAGGACACTGTGAAACGGATGACCCAAACCAAGCATGAGTCGGAAGTGTCATATTGCCACCGATTCTGGGATGCAGTGGCTGGGGCCTGGGAGCCAGATGATCTGCGGGTCCCTAGCACTACTAAGACCTTGATTAAGACCTTTATCAATTCTCTGAGTCATGCAGATGTTAGGTGTGCCATCCGTCGGCAGAAGCCGACAACTATAGAGGAGGTTGTAGTTCTGGTCAAGACGGAGGGTATGTCTAGAGATGCTGAGAGGGCATTAGGAGGAGATAGTGATGAGGAGGAGGCCATGGATGTCTCCGCTGTCAGGCATAGTCGTACAGCGAGGGATAAGGGCTCTGAGATGGGGAAGGCTGCTGAGATACTTCGGGCCGAATTAGGGGAGGTGACACAGGCATTCAAGACTGTACAGGGCGAGTTGAAGAGCCTGAGGAAGCATGTTGATAGGAGGGATGAGAG